>CM045886.1:5472500-5495000 GCA_025169545.1 Anguilla japonica
AGATATAGATTTGTGGCCAAACCTCAAAATTGTTTTGAGTCTAGATTTGGCTGTTGGGCGCGTGACACACCATTGTGGATACGCATGATTTACGCAAGAATTTAGGGCGGGATTTAATCAACATTTTCTTTAACTGACAATCAAAAAAAATATTTTTTTTTTCTTAGCAAATGCAGTTTTGGAGAGTTCAGCAATCACTAAAACCAATCGCCAGACCATACAAAAATTGAAGAAAAAGTCTGAACTTGAGTTCACGTTTAAGTAAAAGTTAAGGATAAATGTTGATTGAATTACAGGCCTTAGGGTTTGAGTACTATTTGTGTAGGACGTACAGCCAAGAGAAATTATTATTGAAATTTTTTTTTTTATTTTTTAATTTGACCCTGCAGAAAGATTCACAGTGTCAAGAGAAAGAACCCCACATCCTCTTTCCCAAGCCAACACATCTCATAAGTAAGTTTTGAAAACAGGTTCATATACAAATCCCTGGTGACTCTGTGCAAATTACTGAGCTAAAGCACACATTCACACACAGTCTGCTGGGACCGAGCAGAAAGAAAAGTTCAATTATTATTAACATAATACAGGTGCCTAGGATGACGAGACATGTTGCATTGAAAATTTATTTAAAAATATGTATTTTATTTTTTATTGAACGTGCCTTGTGGTCTGCGTTTCAGCATAATGGAATACGGCTCTCCAGATCATGACCAGAGACTAAGGTTCCCTGCAGTGGACAAAAATGAATTGCCAGGTCTTAGATGGATACACACACACACACACACACACACACCTACACAAACACAGACACACACACACATGCAAACACCCACACACACACACCTACATCCACACACACACACACCTACACCTACACTGATGCAGATACATGCACACACACACACACAAGCACACACACACACACACCTACACCAACACTGACGCAGATACATGCACACACATGCACACACACACACACACACACACACACACACAAGCATACACACACACACCTACACCCACACACACACATACCTACACCTACACTGATGCAGATACATGCACACACACACACACAAGCACACACACACACACACCTACACCAACACTGACGCAGATACATGCACACACATGCACACACACAAGCATACACACACACACACACACACACTATTGCTGACACATGCTCATGCTTTTGGCAGAGCTATGTGAGATCGCACTCTGCGATCAACATGAATGAAAACGACTGTCTGCTTAAATCCTTGAACCGGAAAGAATGAGCAAACTAAAATTGCAAACCACCAAAACACGCCTCAAAACCTCTTTTGGATGAAAAGGAGGAACGGTTACAATATTTTGAATGAGTAATAACATATTACTCACAAAATGCTGACTTGCACTGGTGTGACTGCAACAGTGCTTGAAATCCATATGCAAAGCACACATCCTGTTGCACAATGGAATTAGTAGTACGGCAATAATGCAATATTGGCAAAAGGGTGAAAAAAAATAAAACTAATCGTAGCCATTTTGTTTGGACGGCTGAGTGCTGAGCCCATTGACGTGGAAGAAGAGGCACATGAGCTGGGTTGTGCGGTGAAAAATGTGTGTATTAAGGATGATATCTCCATGGCATCTATGTGCTCTTTCTTTTGTCTCTTGAAAGTAGGAAAGAAACACAGTGAAGCTGAAAAGTAGCAAGGGTCATTTGCTGATGTGACCACAAACCAAAAAATAGTAAATAAATAAATAAATAAATAAATAATTAAAAAATAAAAATAGCAATTAATTCCATATATTTCTATTCCATTGACCTAATGCATATCAATCATTATAAAAATTTTTTTCGTAACTGTTAAATAAATTGGTTAAATATGATCAGATATTCTTCAGGCTGGTCAACTACTTAATGAACAAAGGAAAGTGTGTATTTGGCTTAAATGTAACAAATTTGGCTGTATTGTGAGCTTTTCTTTAGAAAAAAAAATGCATCTCATTCAAGACACTGGGTAAAGGAGCAGGTGGAAAAAGTTTTTGTTAATGGTAATGAAACAAAATGGTGCATCTGGATGTAAATGCAGATCTATTACGAGAACAAGCAAAAGCTATTTTGAAAAGCAAAATTTCTGAGAAAGCATTAACTAGCAAAAGGGGCTGTAGCCGTTGTCTGCCTTGGATTAAACAGGGAGATTTATACAAAATATAATTTTAATAACTTTTTTTCTAAATAAATAATTGTATTTGTAAGTAGTATAATTCGTCTGATTTGTTGTTTTTTAAATTTGGCTCTGGAGAAATCTACAATGAAACTATGGTATTTTAAAAGAATGTATATCAACACCTCAATTTTCCTAGCAAATACCTGTTTCAAATATCGTACTTGGTATGAAGCGCCGACGGGGGCTGGCGGAACACCCGACTCCTTTGAAAAAAAAATGCCTACGCACTTCTATCAGCGCGAGCTATGTGGTTCGTAATTCTCCACCGCTTGCGTACGCCACTGCGCAACGCTCCCAGAGTGCAGTGCGCTTTTCACATAGCCATCTTGTCGAGTGGGAGAGGAGGGGAGGCAGTTTGAGAATTTCAGTTCCCCGGAGCCCGGAGGGAGAGAACAGGCATAGTCCGGCGAGGCTAGGCTTGATTTCAGACTTTACGAGCGTCGGAGGGCTTTATCGATTTCGACCGACCTCTCGGAGGCGAAGATGGGCGTGTTTACATGATGTCGTGCGTGCTGGTTCCCAGGTTGAAAAAGTGCTTTAAAAAGAGAGCGGCGGACAGCGGGTCCGCCTCAGACTGACGTAGCTTCGGCAGCTGCTGAGCCGTATCTGCGACAGCGGCCTGTTGGCAACTCCAGTGCCGGGACAATACCTTACAAAGCAGGCCAGCTCTGAACGACCGTGGCTACAAAGAGACGTGGAGCGACGGATAGATAGCTTGCTAGCTACACTGGAATCGCGTCTCGTCAAGAGCTGAGAAGACTGGGACTGTGTGTTTTTTGCAAAGGCATAAAATGCAACAGGAGAGGAGAAGTAAGATGACGTATAATCGTCTCGCTAACAGTTGTTGTAAACTGTGATATTTTGTTACCATATATTGTATTTCACCGTTCGGGTGATATTTAGATAAGACTTTATCCATTTTTTTGTTCTGCGTAGAAAGAGCGGCGTTAGCAGCGTAGATATTCAAAATGTCTAAAATGCCGGCGAAAAAGAAGAGTTGTTTTCAGATCACCAGTGTGACACAGGCTCAGGTAGCGGCCAGCAGCATCACTGACGACACAGAGAGTTTGGACGACCCAGACGAATCGAGGACTGAGGACGTGTCGTCGGAAATATTCGACGTGTCTAGAGCGGATTTAGAACCGGAGGTGTGCGACAGGAGCTCGTCTGACGAAACCCTGAACAACGTCGGAGGGGAGTCGGATGCGCACGGCGTCATTGCATTGCATATACCTCAAGACGGGCAGCTACCGGCAGTATCAGGTCCTCCGAACGGGGGGTTCGCGTTCAGGAGCGCAGCGGTGTCAGGCGGCGCTCATGTCAGTCCGCACGTTTTGGCAGCGAGCGCGCCGGCGGCCCCGCCCCCTGCCACAGTCCTGCAACAGTCGGCCCCGGTCAGCGCCGGCGGGACCGCTAATAATGTGACGATAGGTACGTCACAGGCGCCCACCGCCGCCCCAACTGTGACGGCCAGCTCGACGACGACGACTACTACCGCAAGCTGCAGTTCTCGCTTCAGGGTCATCAAACTTGATCACGGTACGGGAGAGCCCTTCCGGAGGGGCCGGTGGACGTGCACGGAGTTCTACGACCGGGACCCGGAGGGCGGTTCCGTTATGTCTAGGACTGTGGATGCCGTTAAGCCCAGCGCCTTGGATCAGAACGCGGACAGGGACAGCGGACTGGGGGCCACAGGAAGCTCGGTGGTGGCCCCCTCTGCGCTCGTGGCCCAGGGGCCGGACTCCGTGGCGGACGCTTCCTGTTTGGCCCCGGCCCATCTGGCCCCGGTCGACCCCCAGCCGCCGGGCTACGGCATTGGGCACCAGCCCGCCAGCGCGGCCTTCCAGCCCCCTGGCTACGGCGGCGGCGGCGGCAAACCGGCGGCGGTTCCAGTTCCGGCGCAGCAGCCGCAGATCCAGGTTAGCCTCCCGCAGCCGCCCATCCCCGCCGCCGCCCCCCAGACCCTCCTCCCGCCGGGACACAACGGGGCGCCCCTGCAGAAATCTCCCAGCATGCCCCCCGCCACGCAGAGCCAGCCGTTTGCCTACGCCGCCCCGCACCACGTGCCCTCCGTCAGCCCCGTCGGCCAATCGGAATACCGGCCGCCGCCTCCGCAGCAGCCCCAGCAGCCCCAGCTCCTGTCCGTCGCCACCGCCGGCCCGACGCTCCCGATGGGGCCCCCCGTCAGCCAGGGCCCCTCGCCCGTCATGACCCCCGCCGCCGCCGCCGGGGCCCAGGCGCTGGGGCTCCTGGTGCAGGCCGGGGAACCGGTCGCCGTGTCGTTGCCAGGCAACCAGCCGCCGGCCCCGGCGCAGCCTGGGCTCCTGCAGCAGTCCGTGGCGGTGGCGGTGGCGGTCGCCGGGGGCCCGGTGTCCGCCGCTCTCCCCGTCGCCGCCGGCGGCGTCCCGCAGCCGCTGCCCTCGGGGTTGGCCGGGATCGTCCCCGTCTCGGTCGCGGCGCCCCCTGGTGTCCAGAACGTGCCTACCGCTGTGTCGGGCTCCTCCTCCTCCACCGCCGCCCCGCCGTCGCTCCTTTGACTTTGCCGAACCAGGCGGCCGCTGTGGCGGGGCAGCTGCTCCTGGGCGCCCACGGCGGCGGCGGCGCCGTTTCGGGGCTGGCGTTCGGGCAGGCGCCCCCGTCGCCCCGGCGGACGAGACCCGAAGGAAGTCCGACGCCCTACCTCAGCCGTCCGGCGTCTCTGGCAAAGACGCGGCCAAAGCCCTGATCCCGGAAGGCCTGCAGCTGACCGCGCCCTCCGTCAACAGCCTGTTCGGAATACCCATCGCGCTGGACGGGGACGAGGACAGGTAAGACCCCCTTTTTTTTTTTTTTAACCGGGTAAGACCCGTCTGTTTCGGCAGAACCTGCGGGGGGATCAGGAACACCAGGACAGTCCCACACTTCTCTCTCTCTCTCTCTCAGTCGCTCGCTCGCTCGCTCACCCGCTCCTCCAGAGGGGCTTTTCCGCGAGTCTGCTGTGAATTGTGCAGAATGTAAAAAAAAAAAAAGGAAAGGAAAGTGCTCTTTTAAAAGCGCGGTCTTCCTGCACGGAGGCCGTCGCGGCGGCCGCTCGGTTTCGGATGTAGCGGGCGACGGCGTGGGCTGCGCCGCTTGGCCACCGGCGCGCAGCTCGTGATGCGCTGGAGAGGCGCCGGTCTGGGACGGGGGGGCGGGGGGGGGGGCGATAGGGGGGTGTGTCTGGCTTTGAGTGGCGGAGCGACGTTCGTTCGTTCGCTCGCTCTCTCGCTGGCGTGCGGAGGCTTCCTCGCGCTGCGTCTCCGCCGCTGCTTCGGCGGTTAGAAGCCCTTTTTCTGTGCGCTTTAAGGAACGCGGGACGAGGTCACTGCCAGCTCTTGTCCTTAGAAGCGCTTTGCCTTTGGGAAAGCAATGCCTCCTGGTTATCGTTAAATGCGGAGGTTGGAATTGGGGGGGGGGGGGGGGGGGCGTTGGGGGCCAGTCGAGGGATGGCGTGTTGAAGTGTTGAAGGGAAGCGTGTGTGTGTGTGCAGTTTTCATCAGGATTTGGCAAAAAATTTGACTCACTTCATAAATACACCCTTGATACAGCCTCTTCTGTAAAAAAAACCCCCAAAAAACGAAATAGCTTTTGCATAATTTACAGCGCTATTGAGGTCTTCAGTTCTTAAACAGTCTCTCCCTCAGTTTTTTGTCTATCCCTTCTTTCTTTATTTATTGTTTGTGACCCAGTCTGTCCCTCTCTTAGACTTCCTTCTTTCTGAATTTATTTATTTATTGTGACCCAGTCTGTCCCTCTCTTAGACTTGCTTCTTTCTGAATTTATTTATTTATTGTGACCCAGTCTGTCCCTCTCTTACACTTGCTTCTTTCTTTGTATGTATTTATTTTACGTGACCCAGTCTGTCCCTCTCCTAGCGCGCTAGCAGTGCTGTGTTACTCCTGGTTGCTGGTGCTGCGCGGTCGTTGTTTCGGTCGTGGGGCTGTGTGCTGCTCCTGTCCCTGTCAAGAGTTTTCGGGCCTGATTAGTACCCCGTCTCCGATTCGCTGCGGCACTTTCTGCACCCCCCGCTTTCTTCAGGACGTGCGGTCGTAAAAAAACCGCGGAGGTAAAGCCGGAGAGTCGTGCTTCTACTGAGAGGCTGCAGGTTCGATTCCCAGGTGAGCCATTGCACTTGTTACCCATGAGCGAGGTACCTAGCCTGAATTGCCTCAGTAAAATATCCAGCTTTGTAAAAAAAAAAAAAAAAAAGTGGAGTCAAATAAAAGCCATGTCGTTCAGGTATAGGGCTTCTTTAAGCGAATAGTTGAATTTAGGGTTTTGCCCTAAATTTTAGAGTTTGGACAGGGTGTGTCGTGAGTCCCGGACATGGTACTGGATTTTGGGTCAGTTGTGGTCTGTATTGAAACCTAAAGAACAGGGTTTGGAAGCTGAGGGCTCTGATTGGTGTAGCACTGTTCTCTGTTGAAACCTAAAGAACAGGGTTTGGAAGCTGAGGGTCCTGATTGGTGTAGCTGAGTTCTCTGTTGAAACCTAAAGAACAGGGTTTGGAAGCTGAGGGTCCTGATTGGTGTAGCTGAGTTCTCTGTTGAAACCTAAAGAACAGGGTTTGGAAGCTGAGGGTCCTGATTGGTGTAGCTGAGTTCTCTGTTGAAACCTAAAGAACAGGGTCTGGAGCCGAGGGTCCTGATTGGATCAGCTGCGGTCTACAGATCACGGTTCGGACGGCTAATTTATAGAAATACATTACATTTGTGTTACTTGATTTAATAAAAATGATGTCGTCTGAACAACTAGTCTCCCTGCCACCAACACCCCTAGCTGGGTAACCGTTTCCACCTGACCCTAACCCCCCAGCAGAGCGGGCTGAAGGTACGCTGGTGTGATGTCAGAACACCTCGGGCCCTGACACCTCGGGTTTCCGCTCGCCGTCGGGTCCAAAAGTCAGCCCTGACCGCTGACGGCGAGTGTCAGCTGGTCTCCCCCGCTGCGTCCCGATTGGTCGAGCTGAGGCAGCATACTGAACATTCTGTTTTGAGCAGAAATGTCAAAACGGTGCATTTTTCCCCTCTTACGACAGCCCCATACCTTGTGTCAGGCGTGGAGCACACCTCCTTTTGGGTTAAACATTCTTCTTTTTTTTTTTTGAGAGGACGGGGTGAGTGGCGGTGGGAGGAGTTGGCGGTAAGGTTACTGAGGCTGGCGGAACAAGCTGCCGGAATCCTCCGCCGGGTTTCGAGGCCTCGAGACGTTCACTTCCTGTGGCCGAGCGTTTCTAAACTGACTGACTGTGCATGTGAAACAGACAGAATGGTGGCTTTTGTGGAGCAGAAACTGAGTGTGAGTGTGAGTGTGAGTGCGTGATGGTATGTGTGTGTGTGTGTGTGTGTGTGTGTGTGTGTGTGTGTGTGTATGTGTGTGTGTGTGTGTGTGTGTGAGGGTATGTATGTGTGTGTGTGTGTGTGTGTTGTGCAATGTCAACCTGGCCCAGTGGAACTGCCAGTGCATCCATTCCTAATCGCTTTTGTGCCTGTCTGCGTGTGTGTGTGTGTGTGTGCGTGTGCACGTGCGTGCGTGTTTACATGTGTGTGTGCACGCAGAGACCCCAGCGCTCCACCGATAGGCTGGCTGAACAGGGCGCGCTCAGTCTCAGGTCGTAATCTCTCCCCCTGGACTCACGGCGCTCCTGCCGCTAACCGTAGCCCTCCCTGGGGCCCGCGGCTCGCGTCACGAGGACCGCTGATGTTGGCTGAGCTTCAGGCGGGCCGCTCTCCAGGTCCGGCTCCGCGCCGCTCGGGTGATCCGCAGCTGTCGGAAAAACGTCGGCTGTGCGTCGGCGGACGAATGTTTCCGCGGCGACCCCGGCGGAGAACGCGGCGTCTTACCCTTCACCCGGCGGGCAGCGGTGACCACTTCAGCTGCAAATAATAAAACAATAAAAAAAATAATTTGTTCGTTCCTCCGTAAGTCAGTGTGGGTTCTTGAATGGCGGAACACATTCTGACTGACTTACGTGGATTTGTGTGGTCACACTTTAGAAGAGGTACCGTTTCCCCACTGTATCGAAATGTTATTGCTAACCTGCGTATCTCTCTTTAAAGGATGCACGTGTAACACCATCCTTACCCCTGAGTGATGTTGTCGTGTCGTACCCCTGAGTGAGGTCGTCCTGTCGTACCCCTGAGTGGTGTCGTCCTGTCGTACCCCTGAGTGAGGTCGTCCTGTCGTACCCCTGAGTGGTGTCGTCCTGTCGTACCCCTGAGTGAGGTCGTCCTGTCGTACCCCTGAGTGGTGTCGTCCTGTCGTACCCCTGAGTGAGGTCGTCCTGTCGTACCCCTGAGTGGTGTCGTCCTGTCGTACCCCTGAGTGAGGTCGTCCTGTCGTACCCCTGAGTGGTGTCGTCCTGTGGTACCCCTGAGTGCTGTCGTCCTGTCGTACCCCTGAGTGCTGTCGTCCTGTCGTACCCCTGAGTGGTGTCGTCCTGTGGTACCCCTGAGTGGTGTCGTCCTGTCGTACCCCTGAGTGGTGTCGTCCTGTGGTACCCCTGAGTGGTGTCGTCCTGTCGTACCCCTGAGTGAGGTCGTCCTGTCGTACCCCTGAGTGGTGTCGTCCTGTCGTACCCCTGAGTGGGGTCGTCCTGTCGTACCCCTGAGTGGTGTCGTCCTGTCGTACCCCTGAGTGGTGTCGTCCTGTCATACCCCTGAGTGGTGTCGTCCTGTCGTACCCCTGAGTGGTGTCGTCCTGTGGTACCCCTGAGTGGTGTCGTCCTGTCGTACCCCTGAGTAGTGTCGTCCTGTGGTACCCCTGAGTGTGTCGTCCTGTCGTACCCCTGAGTGGTGTCGTCCTGTCGTACCCCTGAGTAGTGTCGTCCTGTGGTACCCCTGAGTGGTGTCGTCCTGTCGTACCCCTGAGTGGTGTCGTCCTGTGGTACCCCTGAGTGGTGTCGTCCTGTCGTACCCCTGAGTGGTGTCGTCCTGTCGTACCCCTGAGTGGTGTCGTCCTGTCGTACCCCTGAGTAGTGTCGTCCTGTCGATTCGCTGCGTGGTGTCGTCCTGTCGATTCGCAGTGTAGTGTCGTCCTGTGGCAGCGCTGATGAATGAGTAATCGCGAGTGGACGTGAGGCTTGTATCTCACTCTGGTCTGAGCTGGCTCATCACCAGCTCCTGTAGACCAGAGCCTGACGGGCCCACGCCTGTGAAGTTCTTAATCCTGAAATAATTCACAGACTGTTGGCTGTCCCTCCCGCCCAGGGAAACCACCCCCCCCTCCCCCATTGCCCTGTTCGTTTATTCATTTGTGTATATAGTTATTTCCCCCCTAGACTTCCCCAGCAGACTTTCAGACTGACTGTTTTTGGCTGGACCGCAACGGCGGGGCCAGCCCTACAAACGCGAACGTCTGTGACCGAGTGACTGAGTGATGAAGTTACACCATCATTGCTCGGCCGACTTATGAAGTTACGCCATTGGTCGGCTGGATCACGTGTGTTAGGTCCAGCCATATAGGCTACTAGGTTTTAACCTGGTCTCGTTTTAAACGGCTCTGGTTTTTTAAAAACCGGACTGTTGCCGTCCACGGCAGCGAGAGATTCCGAGGGAACAGCCCGCTGCTGAGGTCCGAGGTTTCGGCCCAGCTGGCTCGGAAGTGTTCACAACGTCGCTGCAATGTAGTGGCGGTGTTACAGCATTGGCGGAACATTCCAGTAACGTTGTGAGGACATTTGTGTGTCAGCTGTGTGTGTGTGTGTGTGTGTGTGTGTGTGTGTGTGTCCAACAGTGGCTCGGTTCACAGCAGGGGAAGTGAGACTGAAGACTAACTGGGCCCTTGGAGTTTTGTCTCTCGTTACAATAACAAATAGCCTGGTAGCCTGCTCTCTGTATTCCAGTGCAGTCGTGCTGTTTCTGGGCTTGTGTGGGCCCCTCACTGTAGTAAACTAGGGCAGCAGTGTAGTATAACGGGTAAGGAGTTGGTCTCGTAACCTAAAGGTCGCTGGTTCGATTCCCCCTGTAGAGCACTGCCGTCGTACCCTTGAGCTAAAGGTGCTTAACCTGCATTGCTTCAGTACATATATCCAGCTGTATATAAATGGATGCAATGTAAATGCTATGTAAAAAAAAAGAGCGTCTGCTAAATGCCTGTTATGTAATGTAATGTAATGTAAACTTGTGCGCGCTGCTGCCGAAACGCTTC
The DNA here is from genome assembly GCA_025169545.1 of Anguilla japonica. Lineage (NCBI taxonomy): Eukaryota > Metazoa > Chordata > Actinopteri > Anguilliformes > Anguillidae > Anguilla > Anguilla japonica. Next base: position 5,482,886 of record CM045886.1, read on the forward strand.
AGACGTGGCCGAGTTGAGCTCTCTGCGTCGTCCGAAGTCGGTCGAGGAGTGGAGTCTCGGCTCCTCAAAATGAGGCAAAAAAAAAAACTGCCGCCACCTCCGCCGCTGCTGCTCAGTACGTGACCGAGTGATTTGTGTCGGCGGGCGGTGGCGAGCGGGGCGCGCTCGTCGGGGGGGGGGGGGGGGGGTTTTTTTTTTGTTTTTTTTTTTGGCGGACACCTTTCGCGGCTGATTAGCGGCTGCCGTGGCGGCTGGGCCTATCAGGCGGCGAGCAGCAGCTCTCCCCTCCGCTCTCTGGTGCGCAGATAAGCCTCCAGCGGAACGAGCCCCCCCCCCCCGCCCCCCCCCCGCCCCCCCCCCCCTCGTTCTGCAGGTTTTACTCGTGTTTGCATTCGGACTGGGACGCGGCTGCGCGGTCGAGCTCGCGGTTCGCGGCGAAAGCGGCAACCGACGGAGTCAGGATCAGAACTGGAGCGCGTGCAGTGCGGTCTCTACCTCCAGATGTTCGTTTTGGGGGGGAACTTTTTTCTCTTTTTTTTTTTTTTTTTTAAGGGTTGCCCATATGAGGTTTCTGAATGGGTCCGTAGGAAAATATTACAATTCCTGTTCTGCCGAATATTTGCAGAGCCCTTGCGAGCGGTAGTACAAACGCCCTCTGTTTGCGCCCCGCCTGTCAGTGCGAGGCCTGTGCGTTGAGCCCCGTTTAACCCTTCAAGGAGTGAAATCACAAATATGTGATTGCAGTGTTCAGCTAAGAAGTTCTTAACTGGACATTCTAATGCTAACAGTCGCTACTGGTAACTGAGCATTCTAATGCTGATGTAACAGTCACTGCCGGTAACTGAGCATTCTAATGCTGATGTAACAATGACTACTGGTAACTTAGCATTCTAATGCTGATGTACTGTAATAATCACTACTGGTAACTTGGCATTCTAACACTCGTGTAACAATCACTACTGGTAAATGAAAGCTACACGGTTCTAGAACACTGACTTAGAATGTTGTAACAACATTCCAGAAGAACCTACTCCTCACAGGGTTAATATGTACTTGTCACACTGTTCTGTTCTTCGCTGTGTGCAAACATGTCTGTGAAAGCATGCATGCGAGGTTAAGGCCTCCCTCCTGTGTTTGCTGTCATTTTGCTCCACACCACGTTTAACCTCTCTGAGGTATCGCAGTGCTGTGGCCGTTTTGGAAAACGTAGCTAATCTATAGCTAATGAATTCAGGTAGGCGCAGCATTTAAATAATTGAGTAATTGATATTTAATTGTCATTTTTAATCGAGATTTTAATCACGGTTTTCCCAACACTAATCTATTTCCAACTGTCACATCCGGACCAGCATTAATAACAGTTGATTTCACCAGCTGACTATTTTCAGAGCTTCAGGTGTTTGTTTTTTTTTTTTTCAAATTAATTTGTAGGTCATGTGACAGGAATGCAAACGAGGCGCAAAATAGACGACCCGTCAGTCGCAGCGCGACGTCCTCGACCTCGTCTTACCCTCTGGCGCGCGTTTGTTTTGTTCCGCTTGCGACAGCGCGGATCCCTCCATCCCTGTGACGCGTTGACGTGTTCGCCAAAACGAGCGCGGATCGCTCCTGTTCCTCGCTACCGCGGAACGGGTGTGTTTTCTGTCGAAGAGCTGGGGCTGATTCTAGATTAGTTTATCTCACGGGGGGGGGGGGGCAGTATCTTTTGAGGAAAGCACGTTTTTCGGGTGTTTTGTTGTCGCTTCTCTGCTGTGTCGTCTCTCTCTGCTGCGTATTGACGCCGCCGGAGTTCGAACCGTTACGAAAATCGGCGGTTCCGAATCGAATGAAAACCGATTTTTAGGCCCGCCGGCCTGGGGTTCCGGTCACACGGTCGCCCACTGCGGGCCCCGAGGGGAAATGTGAGTGGACCGGCGCTAAAAACAGACCTGCGATAAACCGCAAGGCGATGTTTCGCATATCAGTTGATTGTAAAAAAAAAAAAAAAAAGAAATAAAATAATAAAATATAGGCTAGTAAGAATAAAATTATTTTCTGCCGGCATTTTTCGTTGTTGGCTAGTGAGAACTTGAAGACGTGTTTCAACTGGTATGTGCCACATGTCATTTGGAGAAAGAGGTGGTGTAATTGTTTGCGCGGTATTTCTGCAAGTTTTCCTCTCAGGGAAATCCCATTGTTTCAAGCCACTTCCTGGGTCCAGGCTATGGGGCCCCTCAACACCTCAGTACAGCAGGTCTGACTGATACGTTGAGTCTTTCACGGTCTCATCTGTTTCTGAGCAAAGCTCTGCATTTTCAGGTCGTAGTTTTTCAGCGCTAATATTTTAACAAAATATTGAATGACAGGGCCTGATTCATATGTGTTTATGTGCATGAATCACACCCATTCTGTACACAGATATAAGGGGTTTTGATCCATTTTTGAAAATTCTTTCTTTTTTTTTGGCTGTAATTGCTATACTTGCAATTCTTCCTCGTTTGCATTCCTGTAAGAGCGTTTGTGAAGAATGCTTTATGGATATACTAGGCTGACTGTATTTTATGCAAATGCCGGGAGGGTTCCGTCGGTGCCTGCTGTTGCTTTCCCCTTCCTCAACTTCCATCTGCATGTCATTGAAGTTTTATTGCTGCCGTTTCCTGTATTCATAAAGCATCTCTGTGTAGGAGTGCTGATCTAGAATCACGGTTTGTATTCATGAAGCTCATCGGTCTTAGACTGCTGATCTAGAATCTGCGCATGTATTCATAAAGCATCTCGGTCTAGGAGTGCTGATCTAGGATCAGGTCCTATATTCATAAAGCATCTCGGACTAGGAGTGCTGATCTGGGATCAGGTCCTATATTCATAAAGCGTCTCGGTCTAGGAGTGCTGATCTGGGATCAGTTTTGTCCTGTAGCCCATAACAGACGAGAGAAGGATGTGAACAGGACAAAGCTGGTCCTAGATCAGCACTTTTACTGAGATGTCACCGGTAACAAGCTGTCCGAGGCTTGTCATTCACAGCGCTCATGTGTGTCAACACGCCTGCCAATCATTCAGCGACACCAGGAACGCCTGTCCCAGAATCCTCTCTGCCTGTGCCTCAAATGCCGTTTTCTTGGAAAGGCGTGTCCGAAACCCAAATGATGTAGCGGAGAGGTCAGCTTTGGGGTCTTTGAAAGACAGAGGCTCGGTTTGTGCTGCGCTTTGGGGTTCAAATCAGGTGATCTAAAATCGAATTATTCTGGAGGTACATGATGGGCTGCTCTGAGAAATTCCTGTGTTTGTCATGTTCCTTTTTAGGATTTGGGGGGGGGACCCCATAAAAAAACATTGCCAGTGCTTGTAGGTGATTCTTCCCTTCTTATGTAATCTGTCTTTCTTCTTCCCCTCCCCTCGGAAGGTTTCAGGCTGCCTGTCGCGTTGTGGAACAGTATGTGAAGTATGTTCTCATTTTAAAGAAAGGGCCTGAGCTAAAGATAACAGAGAGACTTCCTTATCGCACGCCGTTGCCATGGCGAACCTGAACATGTTAGATTAGGCCCCCCGCGAGGCTCGGGTAGCTGGGGTAACCTGGCCCCCCCCCTCCGGTGCATCTGTGCGGCACGAAAGGTTCTCTCCCGTTGCGAAAGAGCCCCGTTTGCCCCCCCCCCGCGAGGGCGCGATGGCGGAGATCTGCGGTGGCGGTTTTGGCGGTTATTCCCCCCCCCCCCCCCCCCCCCCCCCCCTCGGGGTCGCGAGTTTTCGCTCTGCCTTTGATCCGCGAGGCGCGAGCGCTCTCTCTCTCTCTCTCTCCACCCCCGCGGGTCTGAGGAACTCGGACAGCGCCTTCCGCGGGCGAGCAAAGGGGACAGGCTCCCTGGTCGGGGGGGGGGGGGGGGGGGGGCGCGTAAAAGCGTTCCTGCGGACGGTTCCGCGGACGGTTCCGCGGTTCGCTGACTCGCCGGGCGCTGACGGGGCCCGGGGTCGCTACGCGGTTAATGATTGGCCGTCGCGCACACAGAGGGCCGGCCGTAAATAAAGCAAACGGGTCCGCGCGTTACGGCTTCCGCTTACGAGGCGGAGAGATCGGCGCCCTCGCACCGCTCCAGCGGGCCTGGGGCTCGGTTTGCTCTGCTGGAGTAGCTGGAGTTCTCCAGCTACGCTCCAGCACAGGGGATTGATATCGCTCGAGTTTTTATCAATGAGCTGCTTTTTTGCTTCTTGTTTATTTCATTTGTTTATTTATTTTTGACGCGTGTACGTGGTTTGGCGTTTGCGCCTGCCTGTTTCCGTCAGAGTTTCACGCCGTGTGAAATCGGCTCAAATTTGGCACTAGTGACTCTGGGGCCTGTTTATTTTAAGTTTTTTTTATTTATTTTTTTTTGCGAGTTCCCCTTTCTGATTCTAATACTGACGTGCTTGTGCTTAAACGTGCTGGAAACGCTGGCAGTTCGTATGAGAGAGACACCGTGCAATGCGGAATGAAATTGAAAATTGGCGGGAATCGGGTCGCGTTGCAGGATTTCGGGGAAAAATGTATGAACACGGCATTCCGTATCGTCCTAATTGTGTACCCCCAAATTCTGCTGGATGTGTCCCTTTGATTTGACTTTTAAAAATTGTATTATCGTTGCTGTCATTAATTGTCTTCCATTCATTTTGGTAAAACATATTCTGTAGAATTACTGGGTGTGGTGAAAGAAAAAGTTTTTCTGGGCTGGTGTGCCCTGCGCACCTGCCCCTCAAAATGTCACCCCAAAATGACCCCACACAGGCGTGTCCCGTGTATGTGTGTGAGCGATCATATGTGCAACGGCCCTGACTGAAGTTTGCTACTGCACACGGCAAATAAAAGGGCTGGTGTGAATTTGGCCATTAGTGGTACATACGATTATTTAGTGGTAGGTGCGGTGTATTTAGCAGAACATACAGTGTATTTAGCGGTACATACAGTGTATTTCGGCCGTTTCGGAACCTCTGAGAAAAGCTGCCATTTTGTTTCTGTTTTTGACTGGCGTGAAGATTTCTTTCCTAAAAATCCCATTGGCCTGATGTTGAAACTGTGCCAGAGGTGCTTCACGGTGGTCGCGGTCGGTCAGCTTTCGACAGAACTCGTCATCAGGGAAACCATTTACTTTTTAAATATTTTTTTTATTTTCACTTCGGTAATCGATGAAGGCGGTGGCAGAATCCCATCGCTCTAGAATCGTGAGGGGGTTTTTTTTCTTCTTCTTTGGTGGAAAGTTTCACCGCGCGCTCTGGGAGAGCTTTGGTTCCGAGGGGTGATGTCATTGCCCACTTCCTGTTTTTAGTTCTGCTGCAAAGCTGACTAAGCCAACTGGGGAATGGGCACCAAATACTCACGCTTTAAATCAACGTTTCTGTGGTTTTTCAAATGTTGTTCAGTTTTTGTGAAACAGTTTTCAACTGGAGGCCACCGATGCTACACCTCTTTATGGAATGACCCATGTATGTGCATCAGTGTTGACCTGCGAGGGTAGATTAATGTGAAACTATGCATGCATATGAAACTAAAATGAGGGATGTTATTCAGGAAGTCAATCCATTTGAGAGAACAGGTCCCTTCTTTCCAGCTGAGATTAATGGAGCATAGCATTGCGTACTTGTCCATACTTGGGAACAGGCAGTGTCAGTTTACTTGCTTGTCTCGGGGGAACACGGGATTATGGGAAATGTAGTTTACAGCTCAGCGGAGGCTGTGGTGCCCTGTACGTTTCTGTGGATGCGAGGCTCTGCTCTGTGGATGCGATCTAAGTTTCACTGTATAAACGGAAATCAGAAAATCAAGTATGTCCTGTTTTTTAAGGTCCTCTTACTGTGGGTCCCATGGGGGAAGTGGGTCCCCGGCAGGGCAGGGGGGGGGGGGGGGGGGGGGGGGGGGGGGGGGGGGGGGGGGGGGGAGCAGCTGGGATGTCCAGACTCTCTTAGTGACTGGAAGCCCTGACTTTAATTAACTAGTAGTCGAGACATGAAGAAAATATGGTTGCCGGGTGGGGGGAGGGTGACTGGCTTTCTGTGATGAGGAGGAAGAGCGTTTCCGCTTAGCGGGGGGTTAGACACACAGGGAGCCTCATAACCCCCCCACCCCCCTTGGAGAACGATGAGCAAAGAGGAACTGTGCAACGCAGAACGGCCAGCTGCCTCTGAATCACGTCCCCAGGCCCCGTACCCCTCACCCCGCCCCCCCCCCCCCAAATGTCTGCTGGCTTAACCATCGGGCCTGGGCTGCTGGGTGGCTCATCTTGTTAAAAAATCTGTCCAATGTGTGTCGATGGGCCCCACGGTCTGGTATCTGCTAAGGCTCTGCTCCAGTGTGTGGATGGGTCCCACAGTCTGGTATCTGTTAAGGCTCTGTTCCAGTGTGTGGAGGGGCCCCACAATCTGGAATCTGCTAAGTCTCTGTTCCAGTGTGTGGATGGGTCCAACAGTCTGGTATCTGCTACGGCCCCTGTTCCAGTGTGTGGAGGGGCCCCACAGTCTGGTTTCTGCTAAGGCACTGTTCCTGTGTTTGGATGGGCCCCACGGTCTGGTATCTGCTAAGGCCCCTGTTCCAGTGTGTGGAGGGGCCCCACAGTCTGGTATCTGCTAAGGCCCCTGTTCCAGTGTGTGGAGGGGCCCCACGGTCAGGTATCTGTTAAGGCTCTGTTCCAGCGTGTGGATGGGCCTCATGGTCTGGTATCTGCTAAGGCTCTGTTCCAGTGTGTGGATGGGCCCCACAGTCTAGTATCTGCTAAGGCTCTGTTCCAGTGTGTGGAGGGGCCCCACAGTCTGGTATCTGCTAAGGCTCTGTTCCAGTGTGTGGAGGGGCCCCACAGTCTGGTATCTGCTAAGGCTCTGTTCCAGTGTTTGGATGGAACCCAAAGTCCATGTTTCAGTCAGGGCTTTTTTTATGTCATGTCGGATGGATTCGATAAGCTGGGGAAAATACACAAGGCTTATTATCCAAGTCCTCACCCTGGCTGCGTTATCGGCATTGGGTGACGGGTGTCGGGTCTCTATAGACTCCCTGTCGTCGCCTGTACGCAGGTACGCAGGCAGGCTGTACGCGGGGCAGCTGGCTCTCCTGGCTGCTTTTGTTTTTCGGCGTTTCTCGTCAACGGCAAACGCTCCCGGCAAACCGGTCTTCGCGGAAATACCCCGCGTGCGTGCTGGCGTGCTGGCGATGCCCATTGAGCTCACACGCGACGCTCAGTGCCACCTGCCGCACGTCGTGACCACCTGGTGACCTGAGATGCCGAACCAGGTTTCCTCGGGAACCACGAGAAGACCAGGTCAAAACCTAGCATGTGGCTGGACCGGCCGACCAATGGTGTAACTTCATAACCCGGCCGACCAATGGGGTAACTTCATCACTCGGTCACTCAGCTTCATCACTCAGTCGCTCAGTCGCAGACATTCGCGTTTGTAAGGCTAAGGCCTCGCTGTTGCGGTCCAGCCGACAACCTTGTTTTACGGCTTTTCGAAGAGGCCGACTGCCCAAAATTTGAATGCGCTCTCTGGGCTGGTGGCTCTGCCACTGTGGGTCTGCGCTATCAGAAGGCTGAAGGGTCCAATACTGAGCGCCTGTTCTGCACGTCCTGCTGATATTTACAAAATCAGCACAGCGGTCATAATCGGCACAGCGGTGCTGTTGCATAGAGCGCCCCCTTGTGTTTAGGGGTGGGGGTGTTATTTTGAGGCATTTGAGCGAAATGTAGAGTGGTGTTCTGGTGGTGGGGGGGGGGGGGAGTTTCTGGTGAGACCCATGCCCCCTCCACCCCTTCCAAGGGTGATTTCCTTTTTTTGCGGTGTATTAAATTGCATTTTGGCAAATTGGCCTCCTGTTTAAGTGTGATGGTTTTCTGTGAGTCATTCCAAAAATGGCAGAAGTGCTAAAACCAAAAAGTTGAAATAAATCGGTCCCTGTATAAAGTGTCAAATATTCTTTTTTTTTTTTCTTTATGTTCCAACTTTGATTTACCCAGAGGTAGTCCAGCCTGTTCATGGAGATCTACCGTCCTGTAGGTTTTCATTTCAACCCTAATCTCACGCACCTGATTTTACTAATTAGCAGCTGAGTGAGATCTCTAGCTGTTGAGTGAGGTGTGCTTTGTTAGGGTTGGAGTAAAAACCTACAGGACGGTAGATCTCCAGGAACAGGGTTGGGCAGCCCTGCTCTAGCTGTTGAGTGAGGTGTGCTTTAATAGGGTTGGAGTAAAAACCTACAGGACGGTAGATCTCCAGGAACAGGATTGGGCAGCCCTGCTCTAGCTGTTGAATGAGGTGTGCTTTGTTAGGGTTGGAGTGAAAACCTACAGGACGGTAGATCTCCAGGAACAGGGTTGGGCGGCCCTGCTCTAGCTGTTGAGTGAGGTGTGCTTTAATAGGGTTGGAGTTCAATCCTACAGGACGGTAGATTTCCAGGAACAGGGTTGGTTGCCGCTGTGTTACCATCTCCGCTTTCTACCTGTGTGAATAACGCGAGCCACTTCCCGCTAAATTACCCTTAATTAGGCCGCGCGTCTCGGCCTGCCGAGTGACGCACGGCGGCGGCGGCGGTGTCCAATGGACTGCATTTATATAGGCTAGCGCTTTTATCCAAAGCGCTTTACAGTTGATGCCTCTTATTCACCCATTCACACACACACACTCACACACACACACACACACCAACGGTGAAAGGCTGCCATGCAAGATACCAATCATCTCGTTGGGGGCAATTAGGGGTTAGGTGTCTCGCTCAGGGGACGTTTCGACACGCCCCAGGGCGGGGGATCGAACCGGCGACCCTCCGACTGAGAGACGACCGCTCTTACCTCCTGAGCTGTGTCGCCCGTCTGCCCGTCTGTCTGTCTGTCGAACGCGCTTTGACCCCCCCCCCCCCCCCCGGGGGGAAACGGGTGGCGCTGCTTCGCGGAATTTTTTGGTTGACATTTGGCTGTTAGATTGCATTTACATCGAGTCATCCGGCAGGCCGCCCCGACGCGGAGCGACTCGCAGGGGGGGGGGCCCACGCAGAGATTAGGCAAAGAGCGGCGGCGTTTACGCAAACCTGCTACATATCGCTAACGAGCTAGCGCGGGCTCCGGAGAGGGTTTTAAAGTGGACATAATGGATTTGAGGCTATCGTGCTAAGTGTAGCATGAGTGCGTGAACTCGCTGAGGGGTTATTCTGTCCGGAGTGAATGTTTGGGGTTTACACGCAGGTGGTACACGCAGGTGAAGGGCGGGGGGGGGTACACGCAGGTGGAAGGGCGGGGGGGGGTACACATAGGTGGAGGGCGGGGGTTGTTGAGCTGAAGGTTCAGGTTGAGCGGGCAGGTTCGTCAGTCGGCTGCTAACGAGGGACAGCGACTCGGCCGCAGGCTTGTGAATCGCTTCGGCTGCGCCTCATTGGCTGCTTGATTAATCGCTCTGGCCCGTTGCCAGGAGACGTGGCTCTGGATGACTCGGAGTAACACTTTCTACACGCGGGAGAGAGAAGGCTCGAGGCCGCCATTCATCGTTAAAAACGAGACAAACACAAACACGGCTGCATTCCTCTGGATTTTAAGTGCACCGACTCTCTTGGCATAATAAAATGTACGCATTGGCATTGGAGTGCGCATATAAAAGAATTTGCCCTGCGAACAAATTCCTGATGTGAGCGGGCTAGTAGTACTCCTGAGAGATTAATGTTAATTTCCCCTGTCACGGGACGCTTGAGATTCCGATTGAGATCGCTCACCGGGGGGCGGGGCAGGGTGGGGCAGGAGCGTGGGTGGGTGGGTGGGGTTGGGGGGGGTATTCCCATGGGAACGGGGAGGGGACTCTCCCTGCGCTCGCTGAGAGGAACGCAGAAGCGCGCCGTGTGAATATTTCGCTCGGAGCGCTCGTAGGGAAATGTCCCGGGCCGCGCACCGCCCGTGCTGATGGGCTTTCGCCGCGGCGGCGGCGGCGGCGGCAGCAATGAAGGATGGTCCCCGGGCCTCTGGCGCGGCGCGTAGAACGGGTTCCAAAACTGCGGGGTGACCCCTGCTGGTGGCTGTCGAGATGACACCTAAGAAAAATAACTGTAAAACTCTTTCCCATTGACGGACGCAGCAGGCAGGCTGTCACAGGGGAAAGCCAGCGATGTGGCGCTTGCTGCCGCGTACACGCGGTAGTTATGGCGAGGGTACCAGAGAGGGTACAGAAGGACAAAAATCAAAATGGCCGGACCGTCGCTTACGGTGTAGACACGCCAACAGTTGGAGCCGCCATTACGATGTTAAAGGTAGCCGAGGGTTTGAGGGATGGGAACCTAAACTTTTTTCTCTGGCCTTTTACGTGTGGAAATAATCTCTGGAGGAGAACGAGACCTTGGTCGATGGCACTAGTGTTTATGCTTTATTCTTCCTGTACGTTAGTCTGTGTTGAACTTCCCGTCGTCTAGGAAATGCTAACAGTGCACTGCACCTGGGGCAGCGTCACCTGATGGCTCTAAAATGGCTAAAGGTTGCTGTTTGGCCCTCGGGCAGCTGAACCGTTTAAGGTGTGATGCCGCAAATACGTGATTAGAATGTTCTTAAACTGAACATCCTAATGCCGATGTCACAATCGCTACTGGTAACTGGAAGGCAGTGGCGTTCTAGAACACCGACTCAGAATGTTGTTCTGCTGGCAGAAGCTCTTTGTCCCCTTGTGAAAGCTGAGTACCAAGTGGTCTGTCCACCAGACCCTCTCTCTCTCTCTGTAGCAGTGGTCTTCAACGCCGGTTTCAGAGAGAGCCAAAGACTTTTGTCGGCTGGCTCCTTTTTTTAAATTGATCATTCAGAGTTTATTTCGGAAGCCCTCCCCCCGTAACTGAAAAGACTCCCTCTGGCATCAGAGGGTCACGCCACCGTGGGGTCGCGGTAATAGGTAACTGAGCACGTGCATTTAGCGGCACTCACGCCTTGTACATACCACTGCGTGTGATTTCCCCCCCCCCCCCCACCCCCCACCGCCCCAGGCTGTAGTGCAAAGTGTGCTGTGGCCACATCACCCCCCCCGGCGCACTGAACGCATCCGGGTGCCGTAGTTTCAGTGTTTCAGGAGCAAACAGCGCGGACCTCATGAGCAGAGCTGAACTGAGGTGACACGGTGGCGCTTCCTACACTGTGTCAGGGCCTGGGGCAGATGCTTTATCTGGAGTGCTTTTGACCTGGGCTGTTTTGGCCCAGAGCCAAATGAAACCTGCCTCTTTTTTTTTTTTTTCATTTGGTGGAGGGGTGCTCTTATTCTGTGGAATGCTGTTACTGCACCTTGGAATAATGGAGCACCTGAGTCAGTCCTGGGTTAGTGCTCACCTGAGATGGACCTGGGTCAGTGTTCTCCTGAGCTGGTCCTGGGTTAGTGCTCACCTGAGCTGGTCCTGGGTTAGTGCTCACCTGAGCTGGTCCTGGGTTAGTGCTTACCTGAGCTGTCCTGGGTTAGTGCTTACCTGGGCCGGTCCTGGGTCAGTGCTCACCTGAGCCGGTCCTGGGTCAGTGTTCACCTGAGCCGGTCCTGGGTTAGTGCTCACCTGTGCTGGTCCTGGGTCAGTGTTCACCTGATCTGTCCTGGGTTAGTGCTCACCTGAACTGGTCCTGGGTCAGTGTTCACCTGATCTGTCCTGGGTTAGTGCTCACCTGAGCTGGTCCTGGGTTAGTGCTCACCTGAGCTGGTCCTGGGTCAGTGCTCACTTGAGCTGGTCCTGTGTCAGTGCTCTCCTGGGCCGTTCCTGGGTTAGTGCTCACCTGTGCTGGTCCTGGGTCAGTTTAGCATGAACTCTCCGGCTCAGCTTGTTGAAAGAGAGTTGTGTCTGACAGGAAGTGATGTCACATTGCTGTGTAATTTAGCGGTTTGGGAAATGAATCTCAGAGGTGCCAACATCGCTTCATTGGTTCTGCATTACCTCATCTCCCTGTGTAGAGCAAACTTCCAGAAGAACAATGTCATTTGAGGGGTGTGATTAATGCAGTGCAGGCCATCCCGTTGCAGCACCCCCCCCCCCCCAATGCTTCTCCCCCTTCCCTAACCACAAGACAGTTGTCTCTGCAACCCTCCTGATTTGCAGGCCCGCCCCCCCCCCCCACCCCCATAAGGTTTTGTGACATCATAGTGAACCGGGGGCTTCCTTCATCAATTCAGCCATGCGCTGTGCTGCATCTCA
>CM045886.1:5500000-5535000 GCA_025169545.1 Anguilla japonica
CCCCCCCCCCGGATCGGATTTCCCCCCGAGTGTTCGAGGCGACAGCTTGCACAGAGGCGAGCGGGAGGACGGTGCGTCAGGCGCGCAGCAGGCGAACGGTTGACCAGCGGGGGGCGCTGCTGTGCGATGAGATATGGTCATAGACGCTAACTGAAAAGTTTTTTTTTTTTCTTTTCTTTTTTAAAAAAATTTGGCATCAGTCCAAATCCCACACCAAATTTGGAATGTCTAATTTGCGAACTGCATTACAAGCAGATATGCTCATATAAAGCCCCTGCTGCCCAGCAATCTCCGAAAAAAAACGCGCCTGCCAGCCAAGCTGCTGTAGGGGTGGAGGAGACCCACTCATACGTGTGCAGAGAGCAGGGGTGGAGGAGACCCACTCATACGCGTGCAGAGAGTAGGGGTGGAGGAGACCCACTCATACGCGTGCAGAGAGTAGGGGTGGAGGAGACCCACTCATACGCGTGCAGAGAGTAGGGGTGGAGGAGACCCACTCATACGCGTGCAGAGAGTAGGGGTGGAGGAGACCCACTCATACGCGTGCAGAGAGTAGAGGTGGAGGAGACCCACTCATACGCGTGCAGAGAGTAGGGGTGGAGGAGACCCACTCATACGCGTGCAGAGAGTAGGGGTGGAGGAGACCCACTCATATGTGTGCGCAGAGAGCTAGCCACAGGCGCCCGGACGGCCAGCAGGACTCCCTCAAGCAGTGAGCAGTGCTGTATCCCTACCGACGGTATCCCACCCGTATCCCTGGGCGACGCAAATCCAGTTATGCTCCGCCCCCGTGGGGCTGCCGGCCACGGTCACGGGTCGGATTCAGACCGTGGCCTCACTCGTGCGCTGCCAGCGGTGCTTTTACCGAGTGATAAACAGTGAAATGTCAGAGCACGAGCTGTGACAGAGTTAAAAATGCAGAAATACAGAAGGGGCACCAAACGAGGAGTAAACCTGCAATGCAGTGCAGAGCTCAGAAACTGCAGAACACAGACGCTGCACTGTGTGCTCAGTCTGCAGAACACAGGTGCTGTACAGTGCAGTGTGCACAGTCTGCACAGTTTGCAGATCACAGGCACAGCACAGTGTGCACAGTTTGCAGATCACAGGCACAGCACAGTGCAGTGTGCACAGTCTGCACAGTTTGCAGATCACAGGCACAGCACAGTGCGCACAGTCTGCAGAAACAGGCGCTGCACAGTGCAGTGTGCACAGTCTGCGCAGTCTGCAGAACACAGGAACAGCACAGTGCAGTGTGCACAGTCTGCAGAACACAGGAACAGCACAGTGCAGTGTGCACAGTCTGTAGAATGCAGACGCTGCACAGTGTCTCCTTATGCAGGGAAAAAACTTCACTTCACGCCAGCGTTTGAGAATGAACCAAATTATGCCTCAGAGCGAGCACAGTCGCTACACGCCGCAGATGGGTAAATGACTGTTGTCACTAACAATGATTTATGTTTACATGCTTAATTATGGGTGCTGTTTGAAATGGCTGGGTTGCAGTTTTTTATGGTTCCTGTTTTTTTTAATGTGCATTTGTACAGGGCAGTGAGTAATGCTACTAATCAGCGTTTTAGAGAATTAAGTTCTGCCAAAAACACGCCGGCGTGGTGTTTTTTTGGCGTCGCCCGTCCCGATGGCTTGGGATTTGCATGAGCGAGTTCGTGTTTGGTCTTGAGCTTGTGCTGCGCGCGGCGCGCGGCTGGTTTGAGTGACAGACCTGCGCTGCAGCCGCTGGGCGGTTGCCCGTGTGCGTGCGACTCATCCCGCCGTCCCTCCTCCGTGCCCGAGCGCGGGGCGCGGCGCATCAAAGGCTTCCCGTTTTTGGGTGCGTGCCGGGTCACGTCTCCATGGTGACGCACGGGTTTATTTGTTTTTTTTTTTTACGACCGTTTAGGCTTGTGGCGGTTTGGTGAGGTCACGTCCCAGTTCCACGTTCCAGTTGCGTCCGGATGACGTCGCTCTCAGTTGCGCTCTTATTTTATTGTAGATTAATTTTTCTCATGATCATGATCAATCCGCAGTCCCTCTCCATCCCACCTGGCTGCCTGGTTGTGGAATCTGTGGCATCTCGCCTTTCTAAAAAAAAAAAGGGCTCCAGGTCTCTCTACAGTGTTGAAGGGTTTCCCTCTATGTTTGGGTCCAGGATCCAGGGTCCCACTCTTTCCCCTTCTTCAAATTGTCTGGGCTGAGGAGTGAACACTTTCTGTGCGGAGGAGGGAACACTTCCTGTGCGGAGGAGTGATCACTTCCTGTGCAGAGGGAGGAGGGATCACTTCCTGTGCGGAGGTGATGAGGGAACACTTCCTGTGCGGAGGAGGGATCACTTCCTGTGCGGAGAAGTGATCACTTCCTGTGCGGAGGAGCGAACACTTCCTGGGTTGAGGAGCAAGCAGACCTGCGGGTGACGAGTTACCTCTGAGGGGGCAGATCTTCACCTGGGGGGTCATTTGTGCGACTACTCAAATAGCGTCCGTCATACACAAACCATGTGACACACACACACGCACACACACACACACACAATCTCGCTCCAGCAGCACTGCTGTCACAGGGACCACTGCCCAGGAGCTGCATGGAAGGACGTTCAGAAGAGGCGTGCCCAGGATAGTTCAGCCAGCAGCCATACCTCCATGCACTGTGCTCCTGCCAAATGGCTGAAGCTAAGCAGGTCTGGGCTTGGTTAGTACTTGGATGGGAGACCACCAGGGAATACTGAGTTGCTGCTGGAAGTGGTGTTGGGTGGGCCAGCAGGGGGCAATCTTCCCTCTGGTACAAATAAAAAAAAAACCCCAATGCCCCAGCGCAGTGACGGGGACACTGTGCTGTAGGAGATGCCGTCTTTCGGATGAGACGTTAAACCGAGGTCCTGACTCTCTGTGGTCATTAAAGATCCCATGACACTTATCGCTAAGAGTAGGGGGTTCCCCGGTGTCCTGGCCAAATCCCAGATCTGGCTCTCGCAAAAACTTGCCACTAAAAATCATCCCCAGACTTAATTGGCTAAATAAATGTTCTCTCCCTCTCCACCTTCGCTAATGTGTGGTGAGCGTTCTGGCGCAAATTGGCTGCCGTGCATCACCCAGGTGGGTGCTACACATTGGTGGTGGATGAGGTGAGTTCCCCTTCACTGTAAAGCACTTTGAGCATATGGAAAAGTGCTATATAAATGTAATTAATAATAATAATAATAGTCCTCATTTTACCTGAGTTTCGATGGACTCCAGACTGGAGTGACCCGAAGCCCAGCTGGCTCTCAGGTGGGACACCTGCAGTCAACCCTCGACAGGCGGCACCGGATTTTATAGTCTGGATTTACTTCTTAAACTATCGCCAGTATCCGTTTCAGACTTGGCCCAGGTTTAGGGGTTCAAGTTCCCCCAGTCAGCTTGTACTGGGTGCTTCAGAATACGGCGTTTAAAACAGATGCATCGTGGGTGATGGTCCTGCGGAAGACTAGAGTCCTGTCTGGGAGGTGTACAGTGCCATGATGAAGTATTTGCCCCCCCCTTCCTGATTTCCTCTTTATTGCATATTTGTCACACTGAATGGTTTCAGATCTATAGACATAACCCCCCCCCCCCCCCCCCAGCTGGAGGCCCCTGGGGGGGGACCTGACTCAATGAATCGCTCTGCGGTGCCATGGGAAAGCTGGTGGGGGGGGCTGGCGGGGGCTGGCGGTGTGCCTGGGTACGCGGGTTTGAATCCACCTGCCCTGGCAGGACGTGGCTTTGCCGCAGGTGTTTTGGGAAGGTGGCGCACGGCGTTCCCTCCCCAACCTCAAAGGGACACAGGGAGGGCGTGGGCGCGGAACACGGCGTCTCGCCATGGCGTCCCGGCCCCTGGCGGTATGGCGCATTCGTGCTTTTTGCCTCCGCGTAACGAACGTCGCTGTGTCAGCTTCTGTGCCCCCCCCCCCCCCCCCCCACCCCTCTATTCACACTCCATGAAATATTTTTTCATGTGGGGGGGGGGGGGGGGTGGGTTGAAATTTGAATGGGGACCTGTGTTCGCTACCTGTCAACCTCCAAAGCCCCCCCCCCCCCCCCCCCACTCCCTCCGATAAAGATAAGAGGAATGAGCACCTGTCAGAAAAAGCGTGATGGAAGTTTCCGGAAAGGAAAAACAAGCGTTTCGGTTCCCCGCGCTCGCACTGCTCAGTCGGTCAGCGAGCCGCACTGCACCTGCGTCATTCCTCCCGGACAGGCATAACAAACAAACTGTTTTGTTGTTATTGTTTCCGGAAAGAAATTTCGGTTGCGCTTAATCTGGCTCGTGTCTTCGCGGAAATCGCCCGTGTTGACGTTCACTGCGGCGCTCAGGGCACCAATCACAATAGACCTGAGCGGACGTTGATTTATTATTGGACAACAGAGACCTTCAGGCCTGTACAGGCGGGAGGTTTTCGGGTTGTACGGGCTAGCGCGCTCGTTCAGTCGCTGCCGTCAGGAAGCCAGGGGGAACTGTATGATGTCATCGTTACGAGAGTCACTGGGTTTGTCCACTAGAGGGCGCTGGAAATTTCACCCTTGTGTATGAAGACAACTGACATTGAACAGTTTTAAAAAAATGCTTCGCAATATGAATGTGAGTGAGAGTGAGAGTGTGAGTGTGTGTTTCGTGGGTGTGTGTCTGCATGCGTGTGCATACCTCCATGTCATGCATTTTATCTGTGTGAGTGTGTGTTTCGTGGGTGTGTGTCTGCATGCGTGTGCATACCTCCATGTCTGTTATCTGTGTGTGTGTGTGTGTGTGTGTGTGCGTGTGTACACGTCATGCTTCATGCATTTGCGCATCGTGCGTATGTGCGCAAGCATTTTACTCATTCAGGCTCTGCTTGTTTGGGGGTGGGGGGGGGGGGGGGGGGGGGGGGGGCTGTCCCTTTGTGATTTATATTTGGCATAATTACAAGCTCTGTACCTTTGGTCGGATGTGTGACGTAGCTCACTTTTTTGGGACGGGTGGCGTCGGATTAACCCCCCCCCCCCCAAAAAACCAGCGGACCCTGTGGGCCACCAGGACCAGGGCTGGGGGACCCCAGTGGACCCTGCGGCTCTCCGGGACCATGGTTTTGGGAGGCCGCTGCGTTATGTAATCGGTGTTCGGAATTATAGATCCAGTCCACGTTCCACCCGACTGAAGGTTCTCCTGCCCTCACACACGACCTCAGCGGGGGATGTGGGCCTTTACGAGCTCTGCCTAAACAGACTGGCTGTGTTTAGAGTTGAGGGGTGGGGGCGTGGGGGGAAATGTTACTCTCCATTTAACGCGTGTCTTGCTAGGTGTTACGGGTACATGGACTTCTGTACCCACTCCCCTCTCCAGTTACGTTCCGTGCGGAATTTCTGTGCGGGTAATAAACGATGCTTTTAGCGCGAGCTCCTTTTTTAAAACGGTCAGCCGCGTGCGTCCAAAGACTGTCGGATGGTTTGCGTTAATTTTATCTATGTAATTGATTTATTTATTTTTTCGTACAAATTGCCTTCGTGTTCTACTTCGATGCTGTCCGTTGGTGGAAACGGGAGCGAAAAAGCGGCAGATTTGCGGTGATGTTTTCCAGTAAGAAACGACCGTTGCCACGGTACTGTTCCTTGGCCACGCCCCTTAATTTGTTCTCAGCGGTGCGTCAGCTCGGAATGTTGGGGTTTGGACGGTGGGGAGGCGGACCTTTCGTATTAAGGATACTGAGTAGGGGAATAGGGTATCTGTTGGGTCTTTGTAATCTGTAGTCCTTGGGGATGGGAATGGAGGGGGGGATGGATGGATGTGTGTAGGGGGGATGGGGGGGGGGGGGGGTCAGGTTACAACTTATCTGCCCATGCGTTCTGTGCTGAAGGAACAGGTCTTTCAAGATCAGTGGTGGGCAAGGAGGGTCGTATGTCTTCCTGGATTTCATGCCAACTTTTGCTCTTAATTATTTATTTCGCCCTAGCATTTACGCCGTTCGGAATTTTAGCTGCATTTCTTGATAAGCGCATGAATAACTGCCGAAGACTGTTCTTGTATCCCTGCGTGAAAAGTTTTACTGTGGTCTGATCTACAAAGTGAACCAGTGTTGATGTCGCTAATTAGCTCCTTTATCACTGGTTTTTGATGGAAACAAAATGTTGCATGCGCACTGGTCCTCCAGGACCGTAGTTGCCCACCTCTGTTCAAGATGGCTCACAGGGTCGAGAAATGACTCGCCTACAAAAAATGCCGCCAGGGGTCTACGTCTTCTCCGAGCTTTCTTTTTCCCCCGCTGTATTCTTTTTAGCTCGCTTTTGATACTTTTTGACTGCGTTCCCGTGTGCGCTGCGTCAAAGGAGCGTTGTACTGATATTTTCTCATTAAGAAATATAATATTGTTATATTAGAAACGTACTATAATAAATGTGTGCATGCTTTTCACTTGAGCAAAGTTTTCTCTCCACGCTACAAAGTGCCTTCCTTGACATTTGTTTTACTCTTTGAAGAGTGGGTTTTTTTGGAAAGGTTTTTTTTTCTTTCCAAAATTCTGAGTCGGTGGTCTAGAACCGTGGGTTCTAGAACTCCACTGCCTTTTATTACCAGTAGTGATTGTTTCATCAGCATTAGAATATTCAGTTAAGAACACTTTGATCACATTTGTGATCGTAAGTGGTTAAAGGTGTCAAATAGTTAGCACTGAAAAGCCTTGAGAAAAGTGCATCATCACCTCCAGGAACTACTGATAGCTCTTCAGACTGAATTTATAACGCGCGTGACGTACTTTTTTTTGACGGCACAAATACGTACCATTATCCTGTATTGTCTTTGTGACACAAAACACAACATGCGGTCCACGTTTACTGCCCCCTCAGTTGTACATAAGAATTAAGATCCCAGCGAGTGGCCATCTCGGATTTAAAGTGATTTGTCAAAAAAAATCGGGTGGTGGCGGCTGCGTTGTTTGTGACTTGGAAGGGAATTTAAATTAGGGAAGTGTGTTGAGGGGGTGGTCACTGTACCCCTCGTGTACGTGCTCATTTGGAACTCGTTTGATTTGGTGGGGGATCAACATTTTAAGGTGAGTGGGTCCACATTCTTACCCCCTGCGCGCGCGCGCGTGGGTGTTTATGTTTATGTTCTGATGCGAGGGTCAGTGTGCTGACACGCGTGGCTTGGTGTGTTTTGGTCCGCTGTCCTTGTCGAGGGTAACGCGCAGCGAGAAGCCGTTATATAAAAGCACCACGTGCAGAAGAAGAAATGCACACATTTTTTTATGTTGGCTTTTTCGGGGGGTTGGGGTTGGTCATCCCATCTGGTCTCTCAGTCCTTCGAAAAGTTTCCCCGTTTTAACAAGCCTTACGGGCAGACGCACGCATTCCATTGCGGGTCGGCGGTCGTGTGTGTGCGCGTAAAATTGTCACCTGAACGTCCGAGAGAGGAATGCATCTTAAACGGAACGTCTTTGTCGGCGCGCGTGGTGGCCAGGATTAAGTTTGAGGCGTGGAGTGCCGTTGACTCTCAGCCCCCAGGTTTAATTAGCTCTACCATTCAGGCTTCAACGGTGCGTAGGTGTCGACAGTTCCACGAATTTACACCGTGGAAAGAGGAAAAAGCTTTCGACCTACTTATCCCGTGTGGACTATCTTCGTCTGTGAAGAATATGGCCAGCCACACAAATCAGAACGAAATTTCACCATCCAAGAAAAGGAGTCAAATATTTGTCTGGACTGGAACACAATAGAAGCTTTTCAACTGCTGTTTTCTTATAGAGAAACTGTCGGATCTGAGCAACGTTAGTGACATTAATCCCAGCCCCAGCCCCCCCCCCCCCCCCCCTTGTTGTATTTAATTGTATTAATGTCTAGGTTACTACTATTTCATTAACTTTATTTTAAACCTTCTATGTGTGTGGTATTATGACCCAAGTGCATTTTTTTTCTGTGAAGCACTTTCAGACACGCGTAATAAAGTTGTCAAAGTTGTTACAAAAGCTGTTGATAACCGAAGCATTTTCATTCCCCTGAGGTTTTCATGCCGGACATGTATGCGTTTGTCACACTGTCGAGCCAGGAACTTCGGCCATAGCCAATGTGTTTAAGATCCTTCTGCGCGCCCAAAACGGACAATGGTATGGTACCCATTTGATGCACCGTGCCGTTGTTGTACGGAAAATTGCCGTTTTGTCCATTTAACTCCCTTTACGCGTAGAACACTGCACGGGAGTTGATCTCGAGCTGTAGGCTTTCCCGCGAGCCGAGAGGATGGATTTGTAGCCTGTGTCCTTGGCTCCTGAAACCCCGCGTGATCCCAAATAGTAACAACCGGACTGAATTCTCCCCTGACAAAAATAGAAGGCTAGTTTAGCATAGTTAATTGCTTGGAAATTGGTGGCATCTAAGTGCAAGTCAGATCAGTGGTATTGTAATGAGAGCTATACATTTATTTCCTGTCGACCGAGATTAAACCGAAAGCAGACGAACCTAAGTAAAGGAACGTCAAATTGCTCATTCTGAACAGGCGCACACGTCGACGACACGTCGCATATGCTTATCAGACGCGCGGAGTCGTCATTGTCTACTAGTTTGATATCTTGGAAATTTCCAAACCCGATTACATAAAAGCCATACAGTCATGCTTTGAGTATCCCAAACGAGGGCGTGCGTGGCGCCTTAACTCCTCCCCCGCCTATTTTGTTAGTACACGCGACGGGCTTTAAAACAGCATCTCGAGTTTCAGTTTGCTAAAGCTCACAGCTTCTGTGTTCCTCTGCGAAGCTCGGTCTTTTCTTCTCCGCGCTTTGGAAACTACAACTTTCTGGGCAGAATGAGGTGTAAAATGAGTTACAGACTTCCCTGTTCGCCGGGCAGCTCACCTGGCAGCTCACCCACGTATTCAGGGACTCTGGTATCGTACAGAGGACGATGCAGGTAAATCTCAACCATACGTATAGTAGTTTTTTTTTTTTTTTTTTTTTTAAACATAGACGATGTTCCAAAAAAGTAACTGAAAAAAAAAACAGATAATTTATACATCGCCTATGGTGTTTGAAAAGGATAAACGTGTTTTTATGCGTTGTGTTACGATCGGGGTTTGTATTAATTTATGATGAAGATATGACGCCTTTTTGTCAATGAAGAGTCAAGAGTAGGGTATCGCAGTTTTACAGCCAGGGCACAACTTCACATGGTTATTCCATCACGTGGAGACAAACTTGCTTTCTCTCCTCTCCGGGTTTTCGGTGTGTTTTTTAATCACTTAACATGTTTTGAGTTTTCGCTGAATACCGTGCCGACCAGCACTTAGGATATTTTGAGGCGGTCGCGGTCGCCGATGCCAGTGCCAGGGCACATACACCAGTGCACGTACACTGGTGTATGTGACCATGCACACTGATTTCACGTAGCCTGTACAATTGGAGGAAAAAATTGGCACCATTTAATGCAAATAGTTGCGCGGTAACTTTGTAGTTACACATTGTATATATTCGTCTTATTGTAAGTGAAGTAAACTGGATGTATTTGCTGAAGAGGACCGGAGATGTAATGAACTACAGATTATAACATTGTTTTTGGATTAGCTTTGAATGTTGACCATATTGGAAAGCAGTTACTGTAATGTACTTCTAATTGCATTGAATGTGGGCCACACTGGAAAGCAATTAAAACGACTGGCTACGTTAGATGTCTCCGTATACAATTTGAGTTCTTTATTAAAACACCGTGCCAGCTCATGTGTATCGACGCACGTATTCGCCTATCTCCTCTGGGTTTTTCCTTCTTCTCCTCTTTACATTTTTGTTCCATTCATTAGTTTGATAGAATCGCACTGGCTTGTGGATGTGGTAAGCAGCTGTATACCTAGAAAGACGCGAAGCCGGATACTTCGCCACTGAGAGATGAGTCACTCTTTTTTTCCCCCAGCGCCGCCTAACGGCTTTCTGGAGGGAAGTCTCTTTGTTCAGTTGGAGCTCAGATCGCTACTGTGGCGCAGGGGAAACTGAATGAAAGCAACGGGGTCTGAAAAGTAAACGATTTTTTTACATTTTAAAAAACCAAAACAGCGCGACTTCGGTTCACATTTAGAAGAGACGGAGGATTAACCGGAGTGAGTAAACTTGTCTGATTGTCTCATTCAGATTATGCGGTAGAGAACCGGGTTCTAAAAACGTCTATGCGGAATGCTAGCCTATTTTACCTCACGTCTTCAAGACAACGGAACGTTCGGACAGCACTGTGCTATGAGTACAAGGCGGCATGTTTTCAAGATAATACGATTTAGCCGATCATAAAATTGTATACCTATTGAGAAATTTGCGTGCGAAAATAAAATCTTGTTCCGTAAATTTTATAAGCTTGAAGGTATTTTATGCGTACTGACAACGTAATCTTTTTCTGGGGGTGTGGACGGTCGCAACGGAAAAAAACACTTTTATTTGTCTGACGTCCACCCGTATGGTATACGCGTTCTTGTTTGCGGGATGCTTCGGCTTCAGTGTTTATATTAGACTTATCATTGACGACCTGGTTGGCGACACGCCTCAGCGTCTGGAATTATATCAGGGCGATGTGTGCGTCGTGTTTCTTCCCTATACAAACAAAGAATACAAAACAAACAAAAACACAATAAAATACGTTTTTCCGACGTTGCCACATTGCCTGGGTGTGTTCGGCGGCGGAAAACGATCCGGTGGAGGGGGACGGTGCATTGTGCTGATGAAATGGACCGGTCCCATGCGGGGGACCCTGCTCTGCACGGCCGCAGACTTTTGTAACAGGGGCTTATGGGAGTTCTCTGAAATGCGGTGCCTGATCAACAATGGAGTTCGGAACGGACAGAGCTGCGTTTCGCTTGTTCTCTCAGCGCAACGGCTCGTGCACTTGCCGCCACTGCCGGTTTACCAAAAAAAAAAAAAAATAAAAAAAAAAAAAATACACAAGAACTACGTGTTTATCCATTCTAAAATTCTAAAATGTTTTACTTTGAAGTAATGAAGTAAAAATGCAAACGTTAAATTGGTATTTTAATTTTAGAGAGGAATGATTTATCATTCCAGTCATTTTTATTATTACCCTTCAGATATTTATTTCTTTACCTCAAAATTGACCATAACCTGCTGTTGCATATATATCAAGTTAGCTCGAGTGATATGCAGCTGTGAACGACGTGGAGCTGCTATAATCTATTTTGACCATATAGATTCGAGCACTGGGCGTCGCACACATCGTAAGACGCTGTAGATAAGAACATCTGGTCAAGGAACGTTATGTAACCCAACATGTCTAGGTACTAGTAAGGATTCATGCGTTTGTTTGTTTATTTTTTTTGCAGCTCCCCTGGTGCTCGAGTTGACCCAGATTAGCATTGGAATTTGGGGCCTCTAGTTCATTTCCCCGATAGCTTCCTCCCAGTATGTAAGAGCCACAGTTTTCAGGACCAGGTTAAAAGTGGCTGCAAATGTTGGATTCTTAGTGTAGTAATTGTCCTGTCTCCCGGCCTTTGAGAACAAGGGGTTTGTGGGTAGCGCTCTACACAGGGGAAAGAAACGGCTGCACGTCAAAAGTTTTGTAGAATCGTTTTTATTAAAGACACGCATGTTTGGGGTTGTGAGGAAACTGCGTGCTGTTGGGCTGGTGGGGGGGGGGGGGGGGGGTCAGGAGGAAGACGGGATTTTTTGGGAAGGCGGTAGGAAAAGAGGAGTCCAGCCCGGGCCAGTGTGGATGAGAGGTACACCAGGGTGCGCCAGTTCTGGAACCTTCCATAAGGCTGGCTTTGAGAATCAGATCAGGCTCGCCGTCTCGCATCCGAGGGTGTTTAACCCCAGGAAAGCTGAGGCAGTCCTGCTCCCCCCGGGAAGAGGTGCTAGCGATGATGATGATGATGATGATGATGGTGGCGGCGGCGGCGGTGAAAGACCATTTGTCCCCCCCTATTCTCAATTTTTCCCAGAGTAAATCCGATACCACATTATGGCATGCTGAGATGCGGTGACTAACCAAAAGGTGGAGGCAGCTGGTGTGTTTACTGGCGGGGGGCGGGGGGGGGGGGGGGGGGGTTGTGGGGGGTGATGGGGGGTAGGTATTTGTTTGGAGTGGTTTTGTTTTGTCGGATCCCTGTGCCTTCTTGCAATTCTTTCTAACCCTTTGAGGTGTTCTAGAACTCCGCTGGTTTCAGTCGCCAGCGGTGATTGTGACATCAGCAGCGTTAGAATGTGCAGTATAGAACATTCCAATCGCGTGTTTGTGCTCTTGCAGCTTTAAAGGGCTAACACTTCTCTGTTTGTGTCTCTCCCTCTGCAGTGCATCTGGAGCGAGTGTTGTAGCCATCGATAACAAAATTGAACAGGCAATGGTAAGTGACCCTCCTCCAGCTGCTCTTGCGACCGTCTCTGTGAGTGTTTTTTGGTTGGTTTTTGAAAGCCCCCCCGGCCCTTGTCCACCGTTGTTGGGACGACTGTCTCCAGTCGACCCGGCTGGCAGATTCACTGGCTGTTTTCTGAAAACGTCTTAAAAAACCCCCCCCTTTACAGACTACACCCCAACGTTTCTCCACTCTCAAAACAGATGTGCCTCCACGTCTCGTAAAGGACATCACATCTTGTGTTACTTTCAACACTGTCTGTGTTTAAAAAGTCTCCCTTTGTAACACACACACACACACACACACACAATTGTGCATATTTGTAACACAAAGGTAGTAACTTTGACGCAAAATGTGTTTAAAGTAACACAAAAGTAGTGGCGCAAAAGGTGTGTTGGATATATATATACATTACATATATACAATACATTCTTTTTGAGAGTTTATTAAAAAAAAAAAAAAAACCCTCACCTCCCTTCCGGGCACCGTGATGACAGCTCTTATGCGGCTGTAACTTTGCCCGTCTCTCCCTCTCCTGAAATGCACTTCTGCAGTCGATTCAGCTGAAAGCGTCTGTTAACGACTACATGTCAAAATGTCCGCCAGAATATCGGGCTTCCCCCGACCCCTCTGCATGGAACCACTCGAGGGCCTGACCGTGGGTGCAATATCAGATGGAAAACCCATTTATAGGCCATTTGTCAGTTGTATTATAATGCACATAAAAGTGTGTTTTGAGTGTGTTTATGGATTTGGTATTTCTTTCCATCAGAAAGAAATATTTTTTCAGTTTGTTGTCCCGTAGAGATTATGGTGCACGGACCTGACTCGGACACGTGTTCAAAAAATACTTTGAGCTCTTTTTTGAACACATTCCAGCCGATAATTGGTGGGAAATAGACAATTTTTTTTTCCATTAAAATTGCAAGAGATCTGTCAGAATTTCACAGTTAAAGTGTGAGAGCAAAAACTGTCAAAGCCTGTGAACTGAATTGGCGTGTAATTATGCAGGGTTGTATCAGTGCATTATGAAGGGGTAAATAATTTCAAAATAAGAGTTTGGATCAGGTCTGGCACAGATTGTACAGTTACAGTGCATGCGCTCTTCCGTTTTTTGGATGTGTGCAGTGTGGGTTACCTAGGTTACTGCTAACCTCTGTGCCCGGTTGTGCCTCGCCCCCCCCCCCCCCCACAGGATCTGGTGAAGAGCCACCTGATGTACGCGGTGCGGGAGGAGGTGGAGGTGCTGAAGGAGCAGATCAAAGAGCTGTACGAAAGGAACTCTGTGCTGGAGCGGGAGAACGCCGTGCTCAAGTCCCTGGCCAATAGCGAACAGCTGTCCCAGCTCTCCACCCAGCTGGCCAATCCCGGCAGCACGTCCCCCCAGCAGCAGCAGCAGCAGCCGCCGGCCGCTGGCTCCGCCCCCCCCGCCCCCCAGGAGGGCGGCCAGCCCCTCCCCCTGCCCCTCCCCCACCAGCCCAATGTCTCGTCGGCGTGAGCAACGCTCTCTCCTCTGTAAGAGATGGACAAGATAAAAATACCACACACACACGCGCGCGCGCGCGCGCAAAAAAAGAAATAAAAAAAGCTCAAAGACCTGCTTATGATACCAGTTTTAAAAGATAATAAATAATAAGTAATGGTAAATTACAGAAAAAAGAAATCAAATCAAGTCAATGTTGTTCGCCATGGCCTGCAAGAAACATGGAGGGCCACGCTTTAGTGTGTGTGTGTGTGTGTGTGTGTGTGTGTGTGTGTGCGCGGTTTGGGGCCTTCCCAGTGTTAGACAATCATCGGAGAGCTTTTTCTTTTGGCATGGTATCTAATGGGGCGGGGGGGGGCGGGGCTTGGCAGGGCCAGTCACCTTGAGGGGCGGGGCCAGCTGCATCCGGTGGTGCCGACAGACCGGAGTTCCTGCTCATGGATGGGAGGCCCAGCCAGCCAGCCAATCGCAATCCGATCTCTCCCCCCCCCCTCGACGATACGTCTGGCGGCAGACGGGGGCGGAAGGTGTGCCTCGTGGGTGTGGAGAGAAATTGGAACCTCCGTAAAAAGGAGGGGTAGTGCGAACTATTGAATGGATGAGGGTGTGGTGCAGGGGATTGTGGGTAAGGTGGGTGGAGGGAATGGAATTGAGCCTTGCTGTTCGTGTTGTGAGAAAAGCATGTCTTCTAAGAACCACACCATACCATCCTTTCGACATGAATCAAATCCACACACATCATGTTAAAAAAAAGTTTTACTGTTTTTCATTTTATTTATTACAGGGCTGCTATTTTCCATAATGTAAATGAACAATGCCACAGAATATACGCTCTATTGAAATAAAAAAAATAAATAAAACTTTCTTTGGGTTTTAGGAAAGTTTCAAATGTACAATAATTGGACATTGGTTGGGCGATGAATTGCGTAAACTAGTTAAATATGTATGGCAATAATAAAGTAAGTCCTGGCATAGGTCTAACACTAATGGCCATTTCACTTTGGGATTGTTTATTTACAGTAGTTAAGATCCAGTTTGAATGTACATTTTGTATAGAGTGTAAAGTATTAAGAGCATAGCAAGTTTGTACAGGTAAACACCAGTTCTTGTGACATGAAATCGAAAATGAATCTTTGGTGGGATATTTTGATGAAGAAATACTATTCCTTTCTGTTTCTAGTTTCTTTATCTTAGAATGAAAAAGTTATTGCCATACTCCCCTCTATCATTTTAAAATATAAAACAAATATTTGTGCATATTTTTCAGGGGTGGGGAAAGAAAAAAAAAAAAGCTGTGAATTTGTTCAACCTACTTTGTAACCAAAGAAGCAAAGCTGTGTAATTCAATTTTTTATTTTGTAATGCACACTATATATATATTTTTAGTTTTCTTTTTCTTACTTTCTCCTTCACCACAAAGAATCCTTTTTTTTTTGTTGTTGTTGTCGTCGTTCTGTTTGTTTCTCTTTCGCATGTTCTGCATGATCGATAATCTTCGAACCACTTTCTTACCTCATGGTTTTTTTTTGTCCAGCACTCTTCTTGTAAATCAAGTATAGTCTGTGAACAATGTCGGTAGAAATAACGGATCCGAGCGCTGGAGCCGGTGAATGAGAGAGCCGTCAGTGGGGGGGGGGGGGGGGGGGGGGGCGGGGGCGGGGGGGCGGGCGGGTTTGGGGGGGGGGGGGGGGGGGGGGGGGGGGAGAGACCCTAGTGTTACGCACACTGGGCAATGAAGTGAGCCATCTTTTGTTCATTGTAAATGGTGTTTTGAATTTCATATGCAGAAAAAAAAAGTTTTGTTACATTGCAAAAAAATTTTAATGTATTTAATAAATGCGACGTTCAGATTCAAAGTGTAGTGTACACTGAGTATTTAAATGAAAGGAAAAAGAGGAAAAAAAACTACAAACCGAAAAAACAATTGTACATTTCATTATTAAAAAAAAAAAAAAAAAAAAAAAAAAACAATTTTGAAACCCGGTAATTTTCTGTACGGGGGAAAAAGTATGGTATGTTCTCTCTGTTCGGTGTCCAGTCGCATGGCTATTGGTTTCGGTCTCCGCGACGATGGTCTCGTTGTACAATCACGAATCCGTTTGACAAGCCCGCGAGAGGGCAAATGTGACTTTTTTTTTTTTTTTTTTTTGCGACTGGTCATGGGGGTTTCTGTTTTCAACTCTGAAGGAAGTGTAGTGTACGAGCAAAGTGTACACTGTACTGTACATGGTGGTCTGGATCACTGAGCCGATGGTGGGGAACTGGGCATAGCCATTGTAATGTGCTGTTCTGCCAATTTTAATTCTCCATCAAAAAATAAATGACTGTTTTATTAAGAGGTTTATCATCAAAGCTTTTGGAGTGAAGTGTGAACTGGGAATACTTTTTTTAAAATAAACGATTGAGAAACTGAAAAACTTACTCATACTATTTTGATTGAAACGATTCCTGCATCCTTGATTTTGCTGACTTGTGAATGGCGTTTGGGGGGTACACTCACACACAGTATCACTTGCGCATTAACGCGAACTCTTGACATTCCTGAGATGGAACAACTTAACACGCTTAATCTGAAACCTTGTCTGACAGAGGAACATCTCTTTCTGAGACTGTAGAACTATGATGGGTGTGACAAATTTAAGGGGGGGGGGTGTGGCAGTTGTTTGGGGGAGCCGTGGTGAACACTGAAAACACTGGCAGGAATTTTGAGGCAACAGAAAAATGTGTTTTGTTGCGTGTAAGTATCGTCATTGTTTTGTAATTGCTGGGGTCTTTGCCAGGTTCAAAGCCCTCACTACCAGAAGTCTCTCAAAGCTGTATTTGAGCCCTTGACCTTTGACCTGCCACCCGTATGTCTGTTTGCTTCGAAACAAGGGGAGGGAAGCAGAGTTTAAGAATAAAATCTCAGTTTGAAAAAATCTCAGTATTCACCACGCGGCCATCTTTTACTGAGCCTGAAGAGAAACAAGAGTGAATTTTTTTTTAGCAATTGGCGTTCAGCCAAAGTCTTAATAGAAATTGCTGTCGGGGCCTACACAAAAACTTAGGCAGTAATGTCCATTTACAATTATTTTTAGTAGAAGGAAATTTGAGGTTTGAACACTTTTTATTCCATCCATCCATTATCTTACCCGCTTCTTCCTGGCCAAGGTTGCAAGGGGGGGGGGGGGGGTGATGATGGAGCCTATCCCAGAATGCATTGTAAGTGGCACGCTGGACAGGTCACCAATCCATCGCAGGGCGCACACACCATTCATTCACACACTTGTACACTGCGTGACCAAAAGTACCTGGACACCCCTTGGTCTGGGGCTGTTGTTCATGGTTTGAGCTAGGCCCCTTAGCTCCAGTGAAGGCAAATCTTAGTGCTACAGCATACAAGGCCCTTTCCTGTTTCAGCATGACAATGCCCCTGGGCACACAGCAAGGTCCATATAGAAATGGTTTTATTGAGACTGCCATGGATGAACTTGACTGGCCTGAACAGAGCCCTGACCTCAACCCCATCCAACACCTTTGGGATCAATTGGAAAGCCAACTGCGAGCCAGGTCTAGTCGGCCAATCAGTGCCTGACCTCTCACTAATGCTCTTCTGGCTGAATGGAAGCAAATCTCTTCGGCAATGCTCCAACATCTAACATAGAGCCTTCCCAGAAAAATGGAGGTTGTTTTAGCAGCAAAGGATGGAGCAACTCCACATTAATGCCGATAATTATGGATGAGATGTTGGATGTCAAGTGTCCACATACTTCTGGCCATGTAGTGTACCTACACACAATTTAGACTCTCCAATTAGCCTGAGTGTATCTTTGGACACTCACATGGACATCCACACAGGTGAGATTTTACCTGGTACCTTCCTGCTATGAAACAACTGCACCACTTTGCACCACAAAGCAACATGAACACAAGATAAAGGAAAACAACAACAAATACAGAACATAGAAAAATATAAAAGACCATTAACATTAAATTTTAATTTAGAAATGTAGGCTAATGTGATATAATTACGTTCTGAATAAAGTAAATCTACCAGAAATACTTCCACAATAGTTTCTTTGTTTGAAGTGATTTGTTGATCTGTGTTTGTACAACTTAATCACACTGGTGAGTTTGGTCATGTAACATATTTGCTGCACCCACCTTTTGACTGAGACTGTATTATCAGAAACATGAAGGTGAATCACAAGCTTTCATCAGCCTCCAGCACATACCTGTGAGCTCTAGAACGCCAGAACACTTAGGTGTGTGTGTGTGAGTAAGTGTGTGTGTGCGTGTGTGTGTTTCTGTGTGTGTGTGTGTGTGTGTGTGTGTGCATGCATATGTGTGTGTGAGTATGAGTGAGTGAGTGTGTGTGTGTGTGTGTGTGTGACTGTGTGTGTGTTTGTGTGACTGTGAGTTTTGCCTCCCCCTCAAGGGTGATAATCATCGAGTATTCTGAATGCTGATAGTATTTCTGGCTGAGACCAAAATCTCTAATGCCAGACCCCCCCTGTACTTTGGAAACGTACATCCATATGTCTTTACAAAGTACGTTCTGATGAAACTATTATCTCATACGACTATTCGTGGATAGGTTTTGCACCATATATACCTACATTGCTGCCAGTGACCTACATATTTGTGTTAACTTATTTGTCACCTATTACCCTACAAGTTCAAGTTCACTTTTTCAAAACGCTCATTTAAAAGCTTTCATTCATGATAGGAAAAGACGGCTTTACAGAGCTCTAACGCGTAATAAGTTTACGATAAATTTCTTGATCAACTAATGGGAACTAACGAAAATACCCTGAAGCAAGACGAGACGTGACAATCTGTAGCGAGTCATCATTGCCGAGAACAGATACTTAATGACGCGTTTCTGTTGCCCACGTTTTCAGGTTTGCCTCGATATCACCATCTAGTGGACAGTACTAGAAAAAGCTGAAATGCGGACACTTATTTTCATATGTGTATCAAATTATAGTGAATAATATCATAGTTTGCAGTGGTACTGCAGTGGCAAATGCAGTTCAGGTCATCAAAATACGCAGATGAGCGGATTATTTATGCTAGTTCTAATGTAGCAGTAATCATCAAATATCCATAGCTCATCATTATTAAATATATATAATGCAATTCATACAAAACAAAAAGTATGAATGTTAATGCAAAACAAATTATTCAGCATGAAACAATAGAATATTCAGCTCTAGGCATTCTAACAATTTAAACCTATTAATAGTTCACTGGGAGTCACATAAAGAATTATTCATGCATTGCTAAGCCAGAGGTGTGTTTTGAGCCTTTGTTACAGGCATTACGAAAACATGATTGCAATACATTGTGTTATCTGGACGTCATCGATCAATCCCAGCGAATAAAAACGAGGGCAATTGCAGTTCCAGGTAATTTTTTGGGACCAAATGTTATCTGCCAGTGTTGAAATAACACGGAACATTTTACGGAGTATGAAATGCATGCTCACACACTATTTCGTCATTAGGCTACATTTAAAATTTACTTACACTAAGATGATATACACACAAAAAAACAAAAAACTCGAAAAATGTACTGTCCATTTAAACACCTGCACTGCCGCTCAAGGTGCGTGGTCTAAGCGCAATGCCAAAAACTTGCACAAGACGGAGCCCTACACCAAGGCAACTCGCCGAATATATTCCGTTTGAATTTTTAAAATAAAGGTAAAATATAAAACTTGAAAGTAACGGATCTCAGGGTCCACCCACCTCCCAAATCTCCTGGGAATTAGTCTTGGTTTAGCGATATATTTATAATATCAAGATAAACAAAATCCATAGCAATTGATTAAGCTACGATTGAAGAGCAAATGGTTATTTTATTTCGTTGCTATTGCGCTAGGTTTCACTTTTTATCTTCTCAACGATGAAGAAAACGAAACTTACCGAGTTTCGGTTTACATTTTCTGGTGTCACAGCGTCACACTGGCTACATTCATATTGGGAGGACAGGACACAAGAAAAAAACAGAACGCTTTCGTCGGAGGTGCAGCTCTGACCAATAATGGGAAGTAAACAAAGTTCTGAGAACCAAATGCCATCATAATCTGCTGGGGAGAAACCGCTTTTAGGGAATTGGGGTTGGGCAGTCATGATGATGCTTCAGGGACTACAGAAAACCATCCTCTGACCGTTGCGCAAAAGGCAAGATAACTGCCGTATCTGTTTGTTATGTTGACTGGTGATGTGTAGATTTCAGTTTATTTATTTATTTATTTATTTATTTATTTATTTATTTATTTATTTATTTATTTATTTATTTATGTTTGTGATCATTCAGGATTTGACGGTGGAATTGGGACCATTTTGGCTGGAGGAAACATGTCGTTCTGCTCTCTTGAGACGCTGCCTTGTCCCAGCAAGATGATCTTGACTGTGGATGAGAAATTAATTGACGAATGGATCTCAGAGTGTGATGCAAAAACATGGGAATCTCGAAAAAGGTATGCACTGAAAGTTGTGCCATGTTGTGTGTGATAACAGCAAAGCTACTGTACAGTCAGGGGGAAATATAGAAGAGGAGAGCTTAGATACGCCAGCCATCTCATTGTTCCTGTATTATAATTCTGTTCTTTTCACATTTATCTTTTTCAGGGAGATAATACAGACTTTTTCATCTGCATCAACTCTCAATGGTAGTTTTCTTAATCACAGGTAAAAAAAACAACAAAAACCCAATTTG
This sequence comes from Anguilla japonica, assembly GCA_025169545.1. NCBI lineage: Eukaryota > Metazoa > Chordata > Actinopteri > Anguilliformes > Anguillidae > Anguilla > Anguilla japonica. The sequence goes on from CM045886.1 coordinate 5,520,498, forward strand.
TTAAGGATGTGTCTCAGGCAAATTTTCATTCCATTATGAATCTTAACGACAATAGATTCATAATTACATATGGCACAGGGGTTTGCAATCCAAACTTGTAACAAGGTTGTTGCTTATAATTAATTGTCAGGTAGGCTACAACATTTTATCCTAGACTGGGGCACTGAATTTCTTCAGTGTATATGCAATTTTACACTGTGCAATATGTACTACATATATCAATATCTACAAAAAATGCTAAATGTGTTTTACTTTGGAAAAAGAGATAGAATAATTCATTTTGTAATTTTGTAGCTAATCCAGTGTGTTTCATCTTTTTAGTGGTGACCAGCATTACCAAACCACAGTGGAGAATTCAGGTCTGGACTTGTCTCTAGCACGTCTGGCCTTTGAGAAGCTGGCAAAGAACCAAACCGTGTTGAAACAGGTTTTCTTTTTTTTCAAAATAAATCAATTGGTTAATTTTATGAATTAATCTCAAGCTTAATTTACAATTAAGATTTACAGTTTATTGCAGTTATTGTTCTTATTGTTTCAGGTGGGATCGGTGGTGCGGGACACGCTGCTTCGCTCCCTGAGCGATGCACCGCCTGGTGTGGAAGACCTGAGAGTCTATTTGATCCTGCCTGAACTTCTGAGGGTCCTGCCCATGGACAGGGACCTCTGTGCAAATTTCGCTGGAGCAGTTGGCAAACTGCAGCCAGACTGCCTGAAGACCCTAGGTCATTATTTTCCGCCCTGTATATGCAACCAATGCTTCGGTCAAATCCTTCTGGGAGTTTTCTGTATAACCGCAGTTAATAGGCTAATCAAAATATAAGAGTTAAAAAGAAAAAGGAAGATCCGTTGCAGCAAATGTAACAAATCAGATTTTTTTCACCTTAATTTGTTGGGCACTCTTGATGTGAAGACAGTAATGTAATTGTTACATATTTGTTTATATCAAAGTACTACACTTTCCTACAGACATGAGAATTACCATAACATTCTTGAATAATTTGCTCCTTACAAATGAAAAAATATTAGATGTTCTAATATCCTTTCAGTTTTCAGAGCTTCCCTTGAAGACAAGATGCAGGGACATTTAAGTGAATGGGTTCATCTGCATATTTTTGCTTCTCTAATGATTTTAATTGATTTGATTGTAAACATTTCTTATTTTATTAGAGGGTTTATGGTCAAAACTTCCAAAATCCTTCTTCAAGTCCCTGGTGAAGGTGAATCGCTTGGCGTGCACATGGTTCCTTCACAAGATGAGGACAGAGCAGGAAGATTTCAGGATCTCCGTTGAAACGACAGCGAAAGTTCTTCAGAAGCTGTATGAGGTTGAGTATCCTGTGATTTCAGATGGCTGTTTTGATTAAAGAGTGGAGTTCTGTGAAGCCAGCCACAGGGTTCTGGTACAACAAGCTACAATCTAATTTGAAACAAAGGCAGTAAAATATCGTAGCTGTATTTTTAGAGAAATGAATCATATGTGTGCTGTGTGCTTGCTCAAAGCAGTTGAAGAACACCACCATTTTGTTTGCAGGTGAACTACAACTCTAGGTTGAAGATAGAGGACAGAAACTTCTACATCAACGAGATAAAGATCTTCATTCTATCTGTGAGTTGGAATTATGATTTTTAATGAAAGATTACGTATTTAACACAATGGAAATATTGATTTTCTTGTTTTTACAATGTGTTCATAGTTTGGAGGAAGGCTGCCACCAGATGCAAACATCATTGACTGCATGATACAATTCTTGGTAATTGTTCATTTTCTTTAATGCAATATTACTTTAGCTCAAAATTTGGTGAGAGAGGTAAATTACCTGTTTTATGTTTTTTTACGTTTCAGTACAATAGGTTGGTCTTGTACCCAGGCATCTTTGACACGGAGACAAAATGCATGGTCTTCTTGGGAGATAAACTATGCAAGCATTTTGTGAGTATGAAACTTTCTGCACTCGTGTTTTTATACTTATTGCCTGAGACTTGCTTTGTTGGGAATTGCATAAATCAGCTGTCAGCATTTAAAACCTGAAAAATATAAAAATATATATTTTTAAATTAATAACAGTAAATAAATTATTAATAATTTTTTTTTGTGTGTGTCTACTTATTGTTTGCAGCGGAATGCCCTTTTGGGTAATTCACTGCAGAATCATCTGTGTGTGAACAGAAGGTCCCTGCTGACTGACACCTTCCAACAACTGAGAAACAATGACCGTGACTTCCTCTGGCCTTTACAGGTTATTGAATTACCACTTAAATCACAACTATAGTGCTCATGCGTTAAAAATATCGCTGCATAAGGATTTCTCTTTTAACCAATCACCTGTTTACAGGTACTTGGATGTGACATCACTGGACTATGACAGAGTGACACTTTTCTTTTCCAGGTGCAATTTGAAAACGAGGATGGTATTGATATAGGAGGCTTGTCTCAGGAGTTCTTCACTCTCATTGCAAGGGAAATTCACTCGCTGGAGCCAAAGATGCTGGAGCTGTTTAAAGACTCAAGACTGGTCTGGTTCATGCCAGAGGTGTGTATGTCAGTGTTCTCCACATTATTCAAAACATTGAGTCAGTTTAACAATAACAGTATCGAATTGCCTGTACTTTACCTGCTGTCCAGTATATATCTAGCACGGTGTCAATTAAGCTCTTCAAGTGTCCCCATGCTTCTTAGCCCTACTAAACTACATCATACATTAAAATCTCTCTGCACAACAATTTATTGCTTAAGATCAGATTCATGAGAACTAATTTCTACTTATACTCTCTTAATTTTTCCTTTTTACACTCTTTGAGTTGCCCAAAAAGAGCTGAGTAACTTTCAGGCGGATTGACCAAGAGGGGGGCGTGGCAACAGGCGTGGCCTATCACAAAAAGGCGCATAACTCCCGAATGGATTCACAGATTTGCACAAGATTTTGTGGAAAGGTCGCTCATGAGCCAAAGAAGAGGTCATGTGTTTGTGTGAGGGTGTGTGGGTGGATGCACGCACACATGGATGCATGCGCGTGTGCGGTCGCAGCTATTGCGGATTCGCGCCTGTCTTTATAATGTGTTACATGGGTCCTTGGATTACTATTCTTAGATCAGCTGGTTGTGCAGTATGTGGTTGGAAGTACAAGAGCAAGTGGTCTACTAGCCTGTGGCACAATGTGTCCCTTTCAATTTGGACTTAATGTATTCATGGCTATGAATATCTGCACAAAATAAGTATTGTACCTTATCGGACCTGTGTTTTGTAGTTGCTCTAATGACCTTTAGTATGCACTTATTGTATGTCGCTTTGGATAGAAGCGTATGCCAAATAAATGCAATGTAATGTTTTCTTCTCCTTATTAATCTGTTTAAACTGCTATTTTTTTAATTAATACATGCAATCCCCTTACCATCCAGAAGGTGGCTTAAATTAGCATGCATTGTAATCTACTGCAGTCACTGAGTGTGCATTAAAAATACCACTTTTTCCACCATTAGGTGTCACAGTAAATTGTTTCAGCTTTTTAAACTGGGGATATTAGAGCGGTTCATAGCTGACAACAGAAATAATTATTTATTTGTAGTGATGGCAGTTATTTCTTCTGAAACCTACAGGGCCATCGTGACCGTGATGCCTACCGCTTGCTTGGGATTCTCTGCGGAATGGCTCTGTACAACCACTGTATTGTGAATTTCAACTTCCCACTGGCCCTGTTTAAGAAGATGCGGGGTTTTATGCCGACTCTGGAAGACCTGAAAGAACTCTCTCCCATCGAAGCCGGGTGACGTTTTTTTTTAATGGCTGACAGCTAAAAACGTGCATTGTTTCTTCCATAAACCCAATGTTTGTAAATTAGAATGTATAGTTACATAAACAATCAAGTTCTTACTACTGTGCTTCAAATGTGGATTTATTTTATCTGTTGATTGTGAACTAGGAACTTGCAACGAGTCCTTGATGCAGATGAAGACGTTTTGGAGCAGATGTATTTGGATTTCACGGTTAGTTTCAGTCCAACCCAACCCAACCAATAGCCCCCAATAAGAAACATGGCTGTTCGTCACTCTAAGCATGAAATCTTTTCTCTGTTCATAGGCTAGAGGCCACGAAGTAGTTCCAGATGGAAGAAAGAAATCAGTAACCAAATCCAACAGGTATATGGTGGTGGCTATGATGATGATGATGATGATTATTGATGATGATGATGATGATGATGATGATGATTATTATTATTAAAGCACTCAGCTAACACCTTTATATTGGATGTAATTGTATTGGATGATTGACAGTTTATAGGATACTAAAAACAAGACCCTGGGTTTCTAAAAGTAGAAAACCAAAACAGTTCAGGTATAAAAAGTATCTGTGCTTGGGAAATTTTTTTTGACAATCGTAGTGATGGACAAATAAAATACTGTGCAGCCCTTATGTTGACATGCTTTTCTGAAAGATATATCGGGGTAAGAGCATAATCGCTTGCTTCTTCTTTCACCACTACTTTTATGGTTCACAGGCGGCAGTACGTGGAAAAGTATGTTGATTTTATTTTCAACAAGTCGGTGGAGAAGCAGTTCTTTGACTTTTTGGGGGGGTTTTCGCAAGGCTGCCCAAATGAATTGTGGAAGATGTTTCTTCCTGAGGAGCTGATGGCCCTTCTGAGTGGAAACGTTGACTATGTGTGGGAGGAGCTGGAGAAGGTGTGGATCTCCTCTTCACTGCATTCAATGAGCCAAAATACTATTATTTTTATTTGGCTGAATGTGCTGTGATATACATAAAGAAAATGTTTTTTTTTTTACCCTTGAAACAGAATGCTATATATGTGGGATATATGCCCACAGACAAGAACATCAAAAACTTCTGGACTGTCTTCTTTGAACTGTCTGAGGAGGAAAAGAAGAATTTTCTGTGTGAGTACTTTAGGACTTCCAGCCTGCGTACCAGATGCTCACTTTGCATTATACACAATATTTCACATATTTTGTTAAAGCCTTTATTACAAAAAACAATTTTTCATGTACATTCTCTACTGGATATATACTGCTCCTCTAACAATATTCCCCATTCAGTTCAGTTGTTAACCCTTGGAAGTTTTTTGGAATGCTTTTTAAAAATTCTCAGTCTGTCTTCTAGAACTCTGTTGCTTTCAGTCACCACCATGTGACTGTTACATCAGCTTTAGAATGTCTGGTTCTGAACATTCTAATCGCATGTTTGAGATCTCACTCCTTAATGCAGGTTATAAAAGCAGTTTTTTTCATCTTGTGCTTTCTAGCCTACATGACAGGGAGCAACCGGCTGCCCATCGGGGGACTGGCAAAAATGAAGATCACTATTGTGAACCAAAACGTGCCCAACCCCGATTACTTTTATCCGAGTGCAAACACCTGCTATTGCCAACTATCCCTTCCAAATTACAGCAGCATTGATATTCTGAGAGAGAAGTTTGTCCATGCAATCTCTCTTCACGAGGAATTTGGAGAAGGTTGAAGTGTCACATGAAGATAAAGACAGTAATCTTTGAACTGCTGAGGTTTCACACAATGGCCACTAGAGCGGCGACAATCTCATCGCTTTTGAACAGTGTTCATCTGTGTCTGTCATCTCTGATCTAATTTTCAGGCCAGACCAAGCTAGGACAGCTGTGGTTTTTTTTTTTTACTTTAGAATTTCTCCTTTACCATGCAATTCTACCGTGTTTAAACAAAACAAAATTTAATACGCTTCAGTAGAGCGTTAATTCAATGATTTATTATGAACTATTTTGAATGATTTCATTATTCATCTTTCTTTATTAATAATTTATATTTTCAGTTTATTCCATTGATTCATTTTGAATATAGCGCATGAATCGAGCTGTGTTAATGCAGCCAAGCGTGGTATACAAGTGCAGTGGCACACAACAGCCACAAGAGGGTGAACCAAGCCTGTTCCATAAAAAATAGATGCCAGAATTTTTTTTATATGATAGCCCGTGCAAGTTGAACTAACAGGCCTGTAATTTTCTGTATTAGTGCAGTTCTTTCCTGGATCAATTCGGTCTCAAATATGTAATTATATATTTTTTTGCTGCTGTGTAATATCAGTTTCTCCAATGTCTGTAGGAGCACTTGAATTTGAGTTAATAAAATGGTGGTCTAGCAAACGCCATGAAAAGAAGATGCAAGTTGATGAGCTGGTTACATAGGTCCAGTGTAATGTATGCTTTCGTGTGTTACAAAATATACATTTCAACACATGTTCCAGCCTTGGACACGACTGGGAACATCATTGCAACATTTCAGTTATTAACCCATCTGAGCTGTGCATGACTGTTTTGGTCTGTGCAACACATACCCACATACCCTCACACACAGACACACACTCACACTCACACTCACACGCACACACGCACACACACACACACACGCACGCAGACACACACAGACACACACTCATTCACTCACACACACACACACACACACACAATTACATAATCCTCCACTTTCACATCTATATTTGGGTTATGAAATATGTGTGAGTGTGTGTGTGTGTGTGTGTGTGTGTGTGTGAGTGTGTGTGAGTGTGTGTGTCTGACCTGGTGGAGGGACGTGAACTGTTTCTGAACTCTCACAATTTCTCAAAGAGAGAGAGAGAGAGAGAGAGAGAGAGATAATAAAAAAAACGTGGTGTACAGTGTCGATGTGTGGAACAACTTGCCAGGTCATGTAGTGGAAGTGGAAACCCCTGTGGAGCTTAAATCCAGACCCGATACAGCGCTGGATACCATGCAGCTAAATGACCGGCCAAAAAATACTGAAAAGAGTGCAGCCATTATTATTTATTATGCTCTTATTCTTACGAAAGCCCAAGGACAACATTCAGACAAGCTGGTTTTAATAATTACAGCAAGGAAATACGTAGAGTCATGGTTTTTAAAAATAGATGTCAAAAGTGGACGAGTATAGAGCAAACGTCTCGGCAGTAAGTCAACTCAAAGCACTCAAAAGGAGTCACACATGGCGCAGATGCGCGCTGTTAGAGTTATAGGGGCCCTTATCAGAGTTGATTTTACGCGAAACTCTTCGCCTCGTGGGCGTGACTTTAATTTTCCCACCGCCGTCTCGCTCTCGTTCGGTGGGAAACTTCCCCGAGAGCTTGCACTGCATTCGGTTTTTTCTTTTTTTGTGGGTCTGTGATGAGTCGTGCGCGGGTCGCGTCCTAACGACAGGGCGCTCTATCTGAGCCGCGCGTAACACCCGGGGTCCGCGTGCAGGAAGACCATCTGCCGGTTCTGACAAGCACGGAATACAAAAAACAAAAACGGAAACAGCTGAGCTAAAGCAGTTTTTTTTGAGAGAGCGTCCGGCTATTTCTCCGCACAAGCGCATGAATCACCGTCGAATTGTGGTACCAGCCGCATACCTTCTCTATGATGTGTAGGGGGGGGGGGGGGGGGGGGGGGGGGAGGGGTGGTACCATGCGCGCGCTGGCCCTGCTCGCTCGCACTTAGCTGACCGCTGAAGTGAAACGTACGGAATCTGCGCTCACTGAAAGCACGGGCTGTACGGAACAAACTACACACTGAGCTCTCCAAAGAATGCTAATGATGATGATCACAGGAAATCTGGAGTCTGGGATTTGGAAAAAAAAGGAAAAACATCCTCTCAAACTAAAGCTGATAGTGTGCATTATAACACCATTTGTTTAATTTCACATTCAATATGCTGGAGAACAGGGCCAAAACAACCTAAATTGTTTCACCGTCCAAATACTTATGGGTTGTTCTGTATACATGGCTTTTTGTAATGTTCTGAATAAAAGCATCTGGCCTTCCTGCCTAAATTGCTGTTTAAGGTTTGCAGTCTTTGCGCCATTAAACTGAGCCATTTATGCACTATGGGCTCATTCATTGGTTCTGAGTACGTGCCTGACCAAAAAGACCAAAATTTAGTTCATTTTACTGCATCGTGGCGGGACGCACTTGCACAATCTCACAGTGTGTTTATGTCAGCTAATTTTACCATCATCCTTCGGGCTAAAGTTCTCTCAGTTGTATTTTAATTACAATTCTGAACAATTACAATCCATTGTAGGAACCGGGCATTCCATTGTAAGTTTTTGGAGGGTCCTTTTTAAAAATAGATTGATTGGTAGAATGACAGGTGTGGCACGCACAGTGAGGACCTGTGTGCTGGGGCCTCGTTTATAGAATGGACTTACGATCAATTTTGATCTTAAGTGTGACTTACGCAGAAAACCACGTATAAGTAGTTATTTATAAAACCTTACTTTGACGTGGAAACGATCTTATCTCTGCGCAAAGTCTAGACTTGACGTAAGTTATTTCCTGCTGGTTACGTAGGGGTATTGTTTGGGACGCATATGCGTCCAAGCCTGTGGTGAACTTTGCATTAGCTTTATGAACAATTTGATAGGAATTATCGATTAAATGGTGTGAGGAATTAATTGCCAGACGCAAGGTGTTTTGAATTAAAAACAGGATGTGATGTTCTATAAATAGTGTGTCAAATTAGAAAAAAGTAACCATGGCTGTTCTCGCGTTATTGGAAGACATTGAAAAACATGTTTTTAGAAGGGAGAGCGTTTCAGAGACCGGAATGACTTTTTTTTGCGCATGATGATCTTCCAAAAAGTTTGCTTTTCTCTTTTGGTCCATGGTTATTCCTGACTAAACCCTCATTTGTGCTAGCATTATATAAGGGGAAATCACTGATTGTAAGGCACGTTCAGGTGCTGTCAATTTTAAGTTAATTTGAGATTTATAGATCACAAGTGCATAAGTTACAAATACGCTTCTTAGAATCTGTGTAAGCAAGGTTTTTTATGCTCAGTATCTTTTATGAATTGAACGTAAGCACACCGTCAGAAATTATCTTAAGACTAAGACAAGTATAAATCTAAGAACATTTTTATAAATGAGGCCCCTGGTTACTAGCAACTAAATGCTTGTTGGAAATGAAAATGGTCACAATGAAAGCAGATCAAAGTGAGCCATTGCCTATATTCTGTTAAGATCAATAGAATGGAATCGCTCTGTTTAAATGAGGAGTTTAATGAGCAAAAGGACATCAGCTGTGCATGACAGAAATATTACGGCATTTCAAATGGAGCTGATCAAAATGACCCCTAAACCGTTCTAATTTGAATACTCACCAAAGCTTTTTTGATGTGCAAAAGCATTTGCCCACCCCCCCCCCCCCCCCCCCCCCAAAAAAAAAAAGGCAGTCAACCTTTAACCCTCATTAGTAATATCTCAGTTTCCTCTGAGCATTACACTACACAGTCAGCCTTTAAAAACGCGCATTCCCGCATTGCAGGGTTCTGCTGTGCATACTGTAGAGGCATTGCACAGTAAAATTGTACAGTAGCAGGAGTGTGACTTCCTGCGACAGGGCTTATCTGTACGCGTATATATGAAAGGCTGGACGGATGTGGGCTCCCTGCATGGGTAGCCTGATAAACTGGAGGGAACCGGAAATGCTAAATATCCTTTAATAAAGGGAGGAATGCCCTTATTATAAAAGGCAGACTTTCCCTTCCATTGCACAGAAAAGTAGTTTTGCTCCCAATTCAAAGGTAGGTAGACATTTTTTCATGAATGTAGTTTACTGCTAAAAAAAAAGATATTTTAATTATATTCTGACAGAAATGTGCAATTACCAGGATTTCAGTAACCAATATTTTATTAATATTTGATTTTACTTTATAGTGGCTATTTAAGCAGGAATCGTCATGATGACAACATCAAAAACTATTAACTGTTTCTTTTGCCATTGTTTGTTTTTGTTTGGTTGCAGGCAATATGAGCTATGAAATATAAATGTAAATTTGATGTCAAAATATCAAAACCAATTTTAAAAAATTTGATGTAAAAAATATTGAAATAATCTTAATCCTTTATTGATTAGAATTGATGCACTACATAAGTTGTGTTCAAAGTGTTGTGTAGTCAAAGACTACTCTCATTTTGTACTTTAAACATTAGTTGACCAATAATCAAACCTCATTCCTCATGTTTCAAATCATTGGAAGATAAACACGTACTACTCCATTGTCTACAACTGCTAGTTTCAAAAGTAATGCAGCTGGAAAACATGTAGATTTAAAATATGATTTTTTCAATAACCCATCCACCCCCGCTGTACAGTTCAAAATTTAACCATTTGGTGGCTGAGTTTAGCCAAAACTTGTAAAAAAAAAAATAAAAAAAAAGCATTTACATGGTAAGCGAACACCACAAGATCTAGAGTTGGGCAAAGCTGAAAGCAAATAAACACCACCATCTGAATGTATGGCTGAAGACCTGCAAAATAATAGAGAGAGAAGAGTGATGGCTCTTTTAATCTACTGTTTTAAGATCGAACGTGTGAGCTCATTAGGTACTATAGATGTGGAACGGATTTTACGCAGTTGCAACTTTTGTAAAATTTGCCTCTTGTGCCCCCTGCAGGAGCCATGCGGTTTTTCGTCCTGGTCCTTTTTTTCGGCGAGCTGCTCAGCAGCGCCACCTGCTGCCCCGCCGGCTGCGACTGCAGCAACCAGGAGGTAGTCGAGTGCGGGGCAAACGTCACGGACGTGCCCTCTCCGGTGTCCCCCAAGACAATCCTGCTGCGGTTGGCCGGCACTCGGATAGCCGAACTGGGCGAGGGAAGCTTCCGCAACATGCCCGCCCTGCTCGGAATCGACCTCAGTCGCAGTCTGGTGAAAACCGTGCACGCGGCGGCGTTCGGACCGGTGCCGCGGCTCCGCTCCCTGAAGCTGTCGTTCAACAAGCTGTCGTGCCTTCCCGCGCGGGTGTTCGGAAACCTGACCGGCCTCAGCCAGCTGTTTCTCAGCAACAACGAGCTGGAGACGATCCCTCCGGGCCTGTTCGACGCGCTCGTGGGACTGACCTTGCTGGACCTCAGCGGCAACCGCCTGGCTCACCTCGACGAGAACGTCTTCCGGAACCTCGGGAAGCTCGTCCAGCTGGACCTGGGGAAGAACTCTCTGAGACAACTCCCCGCATCTGTGTTCAGCCGTTTGGCTAAATTGACTTACCTCAGGCTCTACTACAACCAGCTGGAGTCTGTCCGTCCTGGAACCTTCGACAACGTCAAAGACATTCTTGAACTGGACCTGTTCAACAACGAAATCAGTCATCTCTCTCCTCACCTGTTCTGGAACATGCCCAACCTAGGGAGGCTTACTCTGTCCCGGAACAGACTCCAGACTATCCCAGCCCAGAGTTTTTACTACCTTCCAAAAATAACCTTCCTCAGCTTCTACAAAAACCCTCTCACCTTCCTACCCGACCAGCTCATTGGACACATGCCGAGACTCAAGAAGTTTTACCTGTATGAAACGGAGTTAGACACCCTTCCAGAAAATCTGTTTTGTAACATGACAACACTGGAAATGCTCTCGGTCACCTTTAACAGCAGGCTGAGGCATCTTCCGAAAGATATCTTCTCTTGTCTCTCCGGCCTCTACAGGCTCAAACTGGAAGCCAACAGCCTAGAATTTCTCCACAGGGACCTGTTCTCCGGCCTGATCAACCTAGAAACCCTGATTCTCAACTCCAACCAGCTTCGCTCCCTCCCTCCCGACATCTTTCGCAGTGTCCCGAAACTCGCCAACTTAAGTCTGGAGGACAACCGCTTGGAAACCCTTCCTGGAGGGGTTCTGTCAATGGCGGCCGGGTTGAGGATGGTCGCTCTCAAAGACAACCCCTGGCTGTGCACCTGCGATATCCTGGACTTTGCCCAGTGGGTGAGCCGGATGCGAGCCGTGGTTGAGGATTACGAGCGTGTGGCGTGCCACGCGCCGCCTCATCTACGGAACACCTCCCTGGGCTCGTTGTCCGCCGAGTCGGTTCGTTGTTGGGTTACCCCTACAGCTGATTTTACCAGTAATGTTGGCCATACTACCATCACTCTCAAGGCATCCACCACCAAAGATGACCCGATTGCCAAAATTGGGCCGATTAACCATACTGCTGTCACCCACAAGGCATCCCCCACAGAGGATAACTCGATTGCCGAAAGTGGGCCCTTGGAGAACTCTTCTGGCCCGCCTTCTTGGTACGACCTCACGGAAGGAGCCACAAGCGCGGCTCAACCGACAGCTCAAACTGCCGCTCTCCAGACTCAGTCTTCGTCCAGCACCGCTGCCTTGCCGCGCACCTCCACCGAAGATCGCCCCCTAGAGGACAGCCTCGGTAAAGGGTCGCAGGCTTTTCACGAAGTCGTCATCCTGCAGCCGGAGTACAGCATTGTGCACAATAATCGATTAAACAGCTGGGTCTACCTGTGGACGCTGCCCCCTAGTGGCCCGTATATCACGTTCCTGGTGGTGTTCCACGTCCTTCTGGTGGCCACATGCATGGCATTGATCGCCGGAAGTCTCTGGGTGCTTTACAGACTGAACCAAGCCATGGAGCGAGTCGCTGAAGGGACCGTACGCGAGAAGAAGGACAGGAGTGCATCCGGAAGAAAGTAAAGATTCTCAGACTAAAAGTTAAAAATTGTAGCACGTGCCGCAAAGCATCATTTTCTCGCATTAACGGGAATCAGTGTTTCTTAAAACCATGGGTCAGGGGCCCAGATTGGGTCGTGGGAGTGTGTGGGGTGGACCTTGGAATGAGTGGGTAGTCCATTAGGCTGTGCTAGTACGTGTATTTGACGTGTCAATGAAAGGTACTACATTTCTAAATTTGGGTACTGTTTTTAAAAAAGGATTTATAATTCAGCGATATTTGAAATTGGTTGAAGAACCGGTGACATGGACCGTACCATTTGTCTTGCACAACAAGTTTTGTTTGTATTTGTAATTCACTTTTGCTTTTCTTGCTGTTCTGGATTTGCTCATAAATTTCCATTTACCATTTACCATTTACCACATATTTGCTTGCGCATATTTCAACATGTTAACAGCTTAAACAAGGGTTTTAAAAAAATATATTTAATTCTTTGTCGTGAGCCAAAATGGCCATTGTCAATTGCAACATTGGTATCTTTCATTGAAGCTCTAGACTTATTTCATTTTGTTTGTGGATTTGTGTGTATGTGTGGCCATTATGCTGAAGCCACTACATTAAATGAAGGCAAAAAAACAAGGAATAATATGTAAATATGTAACCCTGGAGCGATGGTTGAAGAACCGTGCAATGATATGAGCTGTATATACCGTATAAAAGAATAGAATGCTGGGGTGCTTGTTTATGTTTTCATCTTTAAAAAAAAAAAAACGTTTTTTAAAGGAAGCAGGCAGTCTACCCTATTTATATATTTCTTTACTTTAATCTGAAGATTTTGTGGTACTGTTTTATACTTCTGTTTTCAGCAAAAATTGATGTTTCAGATATAATACATTAATGCATTTTTTTTGTTGTTTGTCTATTTCTCTGCTACCGTGTTTTGGCAACACCTCCCATTAATACACTGTTGGAGGAAATTAAAGATCTGCTGCAGTAAAGCTACGTTTTATGACATACGATTGGACGGACAACCGAGGCGGGGGCCACTTCCATTTCAGTTCGGTCAGTTCAGCAAATTGAACTGGTTGAACTGAAATGGAACTGCACACAAAAAAACAAAAAAACATTTGGATAAAAAGAGAAACGGGCTAAACACAGGAAACAAACGGCTGAGATAGCGGCATTATCTCTGAGCCAGGCTGCGTCCTTGAGGTTGTGACAATGTTGGCGTTTAAAAAAAAAAAAAAAAAAAAAACGGCCAAATTTTTTCCCCCCAGTCTGAATCAACACGATGGCCTGCCAAATTAGGTCCATCAAAAATGAAGGAAGAAAAGGCTTGTTTTTTCCCCCCTGTTTTATGAGAAGAAGGAAGCACGGTAATACTTTTTTTGGAAGCGGTAATTATAATTTGTCATGCAAAGACGAAGGTCTGGTCGTCGAGCTTGGACTTAAACCACGGCCTTTGTGCTAAAACAACCAAAGAAACAACCTCCTGCTAATCGAGCTGACGCTTGCTCTTTGCTGTTTTTAGTGCTTACGTTTGCAGCTAATTGGAAAAAGCGGTGCGGTGCTGATCGTAAAGCGCAAGGTGCTCATTAAGCCCGTTAGCCAGGCTTATTACGCATATGGAACAAACAAGAAATAAACACACTATTTACATCAAACGTTCAAGATGTTGGGGGGGTGGGTGAGGCCTACAAGTCAAAGTGGTTTACATCACTAAACTGAAAGAGCAGGGATGTGTGCGTGTGTGTATGTGTGTGTGTGTGAGAGAGAGTGTGTGCGTGTGTGTGTGTGCATGTGTGTGTGTGTGTGTGTGTGTGTGTGAGTGTGTGTGTGCATGTGTGTGTGTGTGTGTATGTGTGTGCATGTGTGTGTGTGTGTGTGTGTGTGTGTGTGTGCATGTGTGTGTGAGTGTGTGTGTGTGTGTGTGTGTGTGTGTGTGTGTGTGTGTGTGTGTCTGTGTGTGAGTGTGTGTCAGAGAGTGTGTGAGTGTGTGTGCATGTGTGCGTGTGTTTCACACTCTACTCCTCCAATCAACAAGATGTTAGTACAGCTGTCAG
>CM045886.1:5540000-5562500 GCA_025169545.1 Anguilla japonica
AAGAAGTGCCTCACTGAACTTTTCACTTCTCTGTTCTATTTTTAGAGCTCCATGGATCTGGGAGTGTGCACAGTCTACTTGCTCCTCAGCGCGTTGGCTGCGGACTCCGTTTTTGGAGGCTGCCCAGACGGATGCAAGTGCAGAGAGAGCAAGGTCCTGTGCCAAAACATCTCGGAGTTTCCCAGCTTCATATCCTCAGCCACCGCCGCCCTTTACATCGCCAACGCCAGCATCTGCTCTTTGAAGCCCGCCGACGTCGAGGGCTTCGCCACGGCCCTCTCGGTGTTCCTGGTCAAGGATTCCGCGATGGTGGAGGTGCTCGCCGGCACATTCGACAAAACGCGAAACCTGGTGGCCCTGGGCTTGTCGGGAACCCAGCTGCAAAGTCTTCCGGACGAGCTCTTCCGGAATCTGGGAAAGGTCAAATCCCTCACTTTGAGCAAAAACAAAATACTTGTCCTCACCCCTGGCCTACTTTCGCCTCTCGGGGACTTGCAGAATCTGGACCTGAGCGGGAACCTCCTCACCCACGTCCCGGGGGAGGCATTCCGCCAACTCAAGCAGTTGCAGACCGTCAACCTGGCCCAGAACAACATCACTAACCTTTCCAGGGAGACCTTCCGAGGACTCGGCGAGCTGAAGTCCCTGAGGCTCAACAGGAACGCCGTCAGAGAGATCCCACCCGGCTGCTTCGACGACCTGGTGAACCTGGAGGAGCTCTCCTTGCAGGACAACCGGATCGAGAGTCTTCCCAGCCACTTGTTTTCCTCGCAGCGGCGACTGAAGAAGCTGTATCTCTCCAACAACCGCTTGTCCCTGCTTCCGCAGGGCATCTTCCTCAACCTCCCCAACCTCGTCCAAATATCCCTCTTCGAGAACCGGCTCAGCGGCTCAGTCCCCGCGGGCGTTTTCGGCCCCATGGCCCTCCAGGAGCTCTGGCTGTACGACAATCGGCTGACGCGCCTGGAGGACGGCGCCTTCAGCAACCTGACGAGCCTGCGGCTCCTGGTTCTGAGCCGTAACCGGATCGGCTCGGTCCCCGCCGGGGCCTTCGGCGGCCTGACCGAGCTGGGAGAGGTGTCCCTGCACACCAACCTGCTCTCCGGCCTGGAGGAGGGAACCTTCAGCGGGCTGCCCAAGCTGGAGAACATCTCCCTGGAGCACAATCTCATCCAGTCCCTCCCTGGGAAGCTCTTCCAGGGCTTGCCTCCCCTCTGGGAAGTGGACCTCCACAACAACTCCCTCCAGAGCCTGTCGCAGGAGGTGCTGGACTCCCTGGATGCGGTGAAGGAGGTGAAGCTCGCCCAGAACCCCTGGAGGTGCGACCGGGATATCCTGCCTCTGCGAGACTGGGTGAGGAGTCACCCCTCCAAAGTGCAGAATGCCAGCCTGCTGACGTGCCTCTCTCCCGATTCACTGGCCCACGCCAAAATTACTGACCTGACCAACGAGGAAGCAGAAGCCTGGGCGCCGTCCACCTCGACTGCCACCACTCCCTCAGGCGACTTGGCCACACCCACGGAGATGCGAAGGAGGCCTCACACCCCGCCCCCCAAAAAGAGCACCCCTGCTGCCCCTGCCGCCACCACTCCTCCCGTGCGGGACGACAGTAACCATGGCGACGGGGAGGGCCTTTCCCGGAACGCTAAAATCATCATCATCACCTTGGTCTGCATCGCCATCATCGCCAGCGTCATCATCTGCTGGATTTGCTACAGGAGGAAGAAGCGGGCCAACCGCACCTTGTACCACCAGGCCAGAAAGAACACCGTCATTTAGGGGTGGGTGGGGGGGGGGGTCTTTTCTATAGGTCGCCCCTCATGGGGCCCCTATTTCAGGCCACCTTGGAACACTCTGAGAGCTGGACACGGGAGTGCAACACGGAACCGTTTTGGAACCATTCAGCTTTCCAGGAAGCGACCGTCCACTAAGCTTTGGCGTTCCGGTCAGAAATCCGTTCATTCGTTCGGTCTGTTTGTTCACGCGAGCGCTCTGCAAACTTGCAGTGGTCTGAGAACGTAATGCTCCACTACATTGGAATGACACGAACATCGCATTTTCCCTGTTGCCATTTTGCTCGCTTGAAGTTGAATGGGATGCTTGCTAACCTTGTGCACATTTTGTAGTCTTACTTGGATCTGAGCTTCGCATGAAAATGGAACCTTCTTAGCACTGTAAACAGCAGATGAGGCAGGAAACCAAAATCCCCTCTATCTCTGTGACAATCTGATTCTTTTCATTCTTTTGACTGATGTATGAGTTCCATTGCTTTTTATATTTAAATAACTTGACATTGATACCAATACAATATAATATGCTGCATCCTTATTGACAGACATTATTATACAAGGCTAAGGCTAAAATTTCCGTATTACCCTTTAATGATTTCTGAAGTAATGCAACATTCTTTTTTAATGCCCGAATAGATCATGAATCACAAATAACAACAATCTGTAACAATCTGAATTGTAAATAATTAAATTGTTTATTTTCAGGAATATGGGTTATACAATGACTTACTCAAACAAAATGTCAATAAACTTCACTGAACAAGAATCTGTCTCGTCTGATTGAAGCAATATTTCTTGTAAATCTTCCAGATTCTAAAGCTAAATGTATAAGTCACATTTGTCCGAACGTGAGTAAAAATCTTTGCGTTTTAAGTGTGCGCAGCACTCTTGCAAAGATGATTTATTTGCAGTAAAATCATGTGCGGTGGAATCAGATTCCTTCTGCACTATAAGTGCATCGAGGACATAATTCTTGGTACGCGCATGAAGGAGTTCCAGTGCTTAGAATGAGTGAAACTAAAAATTCTACCTTTCACGTGGGCAGAGAACCCTTCGGTAAGTAGAGATGTGCACGTTCTTTGTTTCCTAATGTTTATTTCTGGTTCTTAGAACAGGCATGGGGGGGGATTGCGGGAGACCAAATATTTGACCTTGGCTCTCTACAGAACATCTCAATTTACTTTCTGCATTTCCCGCTTGGCTTTTTACACACAAAGCGCTATAAATTTCTGTTCTGGTATGTGGGTGGAAGCTCGTATCTCTCCAGCATGCAGTGGATACCGTGTCTCATTGACTGCATGTCTTC
The DNA here is from genome assembly GCA_025169545.1 of Anguilla japonica. Lineage (NCBI taxonomy): Eukaryota > Metazoa > Chordata > Actinopteri > Anguilliformes > Anguillidae > Anguilla > Anguilla japonica. The sequence goes on from CM045886.1 coordinate 5,543,097, forward strand.
AGTGATAGCAAAGCTTTCCTCCTTCTGGACGGTTTCCATAATTTTAATGTTCTTTTTTTTAACGAGTATAGTGGGTCGAGAGGCAAACAACTCACTGCTGCCCTCTTCTGGATGAGAAGTGAAAATGTCATGAAGGATCTGGACAGAAGGGCTGCATTGGAATCCTGGCCTGAAAGCCTCACCTCAGACTCAGAGTTCATTCAAACCAAGTCTGTTTGGTAGACAAGTCACCCAGCAGCCAAACATATGCACATTCAACATTTTATTTATTTATTATTGCACACAAATATAAATTCATGCTTAGTTCAACCATACAGTGTGATTAATAGAAAATGTACAGGAGAGGTTAAAAAACCTGAGTGGGCTTATTCAAGGACCTGCTCTATCAGGGCCGGCCCTAGGATTTTGGTGGCCCTAAACAATTATGTGAGATGCATTCAAGGGGGGGGTTGCTGTAGGATTCTATTGTGTGGCCCCCCTAGTGGTTGTGGCCCTAAGCAACCTGTTTAAAGTTTACCTGTTCTCCCCGTGTCCGTGTGGGTCTCCTTTGGGTACTCCGGTTTCCTCCCACAGTCCAAAGACATGCAGGTAGGCTGATTGGAGACTCTAAATCGCCCATAGGTACGAGTGTCTGAGAGAACAGTGAGTGAATGGTCTGTGTGCCCTGTGATAGATTGGCGGCCTGTCCAGGGTGTCTTCCTGCCTCTCACCCAATGCATGCTGTGATAAGCTCCAGCACCCCCCGCGACCCTGCCCAGGATCAGTGGGTATAGATAATGGATGGATGGATGTAATAATAATAATAATAATAATAATAGATCTGTATAATAACATATCTGTGAAGATCCACCATTTTGTGTCAACATTTTTTTTTGTTTCATTCCATCTTCTTACAAACACCTGTGGGTTATTTGTATGATGCACGTATTGTGCGTTAGCTGAAGGCAAGCTCACTCTTCAGTACTGAATCCCCCCCCCCCCCCCACTGGCCCCTCCCACCCTCATGTTATCAATATTTGCAGGGTGACCCTTGGGAACACCCAATCAGACATTTCATACAGCGATAAGAAAGGCGTTCTTCGACTGCTTTTTTGCAAGGCAAAATTGAAAGTAGATGTGCTGCTGTGAAAGTGGGTAAGTCTTCTGTGTTTCATTCTTTGAATTATTAAAGGATTGAAAGTGCATTATGATGCTAAAGCAGTTTATTTTCTAAACTGCTAATTTCACTGTGTTACTGACACGAGACTACAGTACTGTCTGCATCAGAGGGTCTTCTGTATTAGCAATACTACTACTACTACTACTACTGCTGCTGCTACTACTACTACTACTACTACTACTACTGCTGCTGCTACTACTGCTGCTGCTACTACTACTACTACTACTACTACTACTACTACTGCTACTGCTACTACTACTACTACTGCTGCTGCTACAACTACTACTACCACTACTACTACTACTGCTGCTACTACTACTACTGCTACTGCTGCTACTACTACTACAACAAATATTTCTACAACTACTGCTACTACTACTACTACTACTACTACTAATAATAATAATAATAATAATAATAATAATAATAATAATTTATAAAGCACTGTAATAAAGAAAAATAAGAACAAAGGGAAGATGTATAATGAGACTGAATATATTACACATATAAATTAAATACTATTAATTAAAATACTATCTTGCAGCAGTACAGTATTTGATTTTAATACAAAGCAATAGAAAATACAGGAGATCATGTACAGTTAAAAGTAGAAATATGTTTTTAAAAATCTATGTTGAGCGCAGGTGCAGTATACATTTTGAAATAAGTATAAAAAATAGCTCTGAGACCCCTATACATATAATGAAAAGAGCCAGGACTCTGTCGTGTCCTCAGACTTTTGGTCACCACTGTACATGCAGACAGCAGTTCATGTCCTTTTGCAAGACCTGTGTGTGTGAGTGTGTGTGTGTGTGTGTGCGTGTGTGTGTGTGTGCGCATGTGTGTTTTATTGCTTTACATTTTATGTTTTTGGTGTTAACAAATAAAGGCTATCTTGCAAATGTAAAATTGTCTTATAGAAATGTACTATAATACTCTCAGATCTTAATGGGAGAAAAAATGCATGCATTGCCTGATGTAGAAATTACACGATTTACTGTGTGTTGCGTGATGTAAAGTTATTTTGAAGCTCTCACAGCCTAAAAGTTTACCAAAAAGAAATGTGTGGTCAAGGCAGCACGCTGTGAATCTGGACTGTGGCTGGTAGCCTCATAGGGCAATGCGCAGTTGGCAACATAGTGTTGCGCAGGGTTTTCGAAGGTTCATTCGGGTTAGGGGTCCGCGTTCCAAGTATCTAGCGACATCTGCTGGTCGATCAGGCGCGCTGCATGTTAAAGCCGTACATGAAGTTCTTCCTCTGACTCCGCACGAATATGAGAATTTGGCTGCCGTCTGCAGAGTGAAAAAAAGCGGACTATCTATTAACGGCACGCCTTTTTCGGAGGAGAACCGCGGTTGTCTACACTCTCCAGAATCAACGGAGGGGTTTACACGCGAATGCAGAAGCACTTGCGAACTAATTTGCCGCTTCAAATTAGGGTGGGATTTAGACATGGTCAGCCACACATTGGGGCCCAAATTTAAAAAAGAAAAAAATATGTCTTTTTAAATACAGTATTTTATAAACTGTATTTTAAATACAGTGTAAATTACAGCGTGTTGAAATGCATGTCGTAACTGAACATTGTTTTTCTTTTCTCCAGTAAAGGATAATTAAACATGCATCTTATAAACTGCGTCTGTCTGCTGCACCTGATGCTCGGGAGTGTGACGGGAGAGTGTGGCGGGTCGCCCGCCTGCAAGGTTCTCTACGATAAGAACATCACCGAAATCCCCGCCACCCAGAAAGCTGGCGTCACTGACGTTTATTTCGTGGGCAGCCGGATTTCCACCATCCCCGACCGAGCCTTCATCAACAGTCCGCAGCTGGAGACTCTGGTATTCCTCGAGATGCCCATCGTGTCCGTCGAAACGCACGCCTTCGAAGGTTTGGACAGGCTGAGGTCAATCGAAATTTCCACTACGAATCTGACGTCGTTGCCCCTGGGCGTGTTTCAGAACCTGCCGAGCCTCGAGAAGCTGGTTCTCAAAGTCAGCAGAATCCAGAAACTTGAGAAGGGACTGTTTGATGGCCTGCGGATGCTGAAAGAGCTCCATCTTCACACCAATGAAATCGCCTCGATCGACGAGGGAGTTTTCGATCAGCTTGAAAACCTCACATTGCTCCACCTGGCTAAGAATAAAATCTCCTCCGTCTCCACGGTACTGTTCGCAAAACTCAGTAAATTGCAGAAGCTGAGACTCTACAAGAATGACATCAGTGCCATTCCTCCTGGGATCTTCGATGATCTACCGGATCTGAAAGAAATCACCTTACAGGGCAACAAGATAACAGAGATACCACCGCATTTATTTTCAAAAAATACCAATTTGGAAACATTATATTTAGAGAATAATCTTTTGTCTGAATTGCCTTCTGAAATTTTTGTGGGACTTCCTAACATGAAATTTTTGACCCTTCGGCAGAATCAAATAGCCAGCCTGCCTCCCGTGCTCTTTGGCGAAATGCTTAGACTGTCTGAACTGAATCTCAACGGGAACAATCTCACTGTCCTTCCGGGGGGAGTATTCAGTACCTTAAAAAAACTCAGGATGCTTGACCTATCGCAAAACAGGTTTACCTCTATGTCCGAGGAATATTTTGAAGGCCTTGTGAGACTTGAAGACTTGAATCTAGGGAAAAATATGATTGAGTCATTAAAACCGAAAAGCTTTGAACAGATGACAGAGCTGCGTACCCTCCGGCTGGCACATAACAAACTGAGAACTCTTCCTGAAGGGATATTTGACTCTTTGCCAAAACTTAGAAAGGTATATCTGAACAACAACACCTGGCACTGTGACTGCAGGCTGATACCGTTCTTTAACTGGATGAAAGCGAACACAAAAAAGATCAAGTCCTCCCCGCCAGAGACTTGTGAATTTCCTGAAAGTCTGAAAGGACAAGAAGTTATGACTCTCACGGAAGATCAGCTGATATGCCCAACCACTCCTGCAATCGCCACTACTGTGCCTCTCACCACAACAACCAGCACTACTGTTGCCATGACAACAGAATTACCCGCAACAACCGTCCACATGACCACACCACCCCCCAAGCAACAACCGCCTTGCCAAGAGTGTGACGGGTGGCTCGACTGCCTGGTTCTCTACGATAAGAACATCACCGAAATCCCCGTCACCCAGAAAGCTTGCGCCACCCGGGTTTATTTCGTGGGCAGCCGGATTTCCACCATCCCCGACCGAGCCTTCATCAACAGCCCGCAGCTGGAGACTCTGGAGTTCCTCGACATGCCCATCGTGTCCGTTGAAAAGCACGCCTTCGAAGGTTTGGGCAGGTTGAGGTTGATCGAAATCTCCAATACGAATTTGACGTCGTTGCCCATGGGCGTGTTTCAGAACCTGCCGAGCCTCGAGAAGCTGATTCTCAAACTCAACAGAATCCAGAAGCTTGAGAAGGGACTGTTTGACGGCCTGCGGATGCTGAAAGAGCTCTATCTTCACACCAATGAAATCGCCTCGATCGACGAGGGAATTTTCGATCAGCTTGAAAACCTCACATTGCTCCACCTGGCTAGGAATAAAATCTCCTCCGTCTCCACGGTACTGTTCGCAAAACTCAGTAAATTGCAGAAGCTGAGACTCTACGAGAATGGCATCAGTGCCATTCCTCCTGGGATCTTCGATGATCTACCGGATCTGAAGGAAATCACCTTACAGGGCAACAAGATAACAGAGATACCACCGCATTTATTTTCAAAAAATACCAATTTGGAAAGATTATTTTTAGATAATAATCTTTTGTCTGAATTGCCTTCTGAAATTTTTGTGGGACTTCCTAACATTGAATATTTGGACCTTCAGCAGAATCAAATAGCCAGCCTGCCTCCCATGCTCTTTGGCGAAATGCTTAGACTGTCCAACCTGAATCTCAACGGGAACAATCTCACTGTCCTTCCTGTGGGAGTATTCAGTCCCTTAAAAAAACTCAGGAAGCTTGACTTATCGCAAAACAAGTTTACCTCTTTGTCCGAGGAGTATTTTGAAGGCCTTGTGAGACTTGCAGACTTGAATCTACAGAAAAACATGATTGAGTCATTAAAACCGAAAAGCTTTGATCAAATGATAGAGTTGCAAACCCTCCGGCTGGCACATAACAAACTGAGAACTCTTCCTGAAGGGATATTTGACTCTTTACCAACACTTAGCAGGGTACATCTGAACAACAACCCCTGGCACTGTGACTGCAGGCTGATATCGTTCTTTAACTGGATGAAAGCGAACACAAAAAAGATCAAGTCTTCCCCGCCAGATACTTGTGAATCTCCTGAAGGTTTGAAAGGACAAGAAGTCATGTCTCTCACAGAAAATCAGCTGATATGCCCAACCACTCCTGCAATCGCCACTACTGTGCCTCTCACCACAACAACCAGCACTACTGTTGCCATGACAACAGAATTACCCGCAACAACCGTCCACATGACCACACCACCCCCCAAGCAACAACCGCCTTGCCAAGAGTGTGACGGGTGGCTCGACTGCCTGGTTCTCTACGATAAGAACATCACCGAAATCCCCGTCACCCAGAAAGCTTGCGCCACCCGGGTTTATTTCGTGGGCAGCCGGATTTCCACCATCCCTGACCGAGCCTTCATCAACAGCCCGCAGCTGGAGACTCTGGAGTTCCTCGACATGCCCATCGTGTCCGTTGAAAAGCACGCCTTCGAAGGTTTGGGCAGGTTGAGGTTGATCGAAATCTCCAATACGAATTTGACGTCGTTGCCCATGGGCGTGTTTCAGAACCTGCCGAGCCTCGAGAAGCTGATTCTCAAAATCAACAGAATCCAGAAGCTTGAGAAGGGACTGTTTGATGGCCTGCGGATGCTGAAAGAGCTCTATCTTCACACCAATGAAATCGCCTCGATCGACGAGGGAATTTTCGATCAGCTTGAAAACCTCACATTGCTCCACCTGGCTAGGAATAAAATCTCCTCCGTCTCCACGGTACTGTTCGCAAAACTCAGTAAATTGCAGAAGCTGAGACTCTACGAGAATGGCATCAGTGCCATTCCTCCTGGGATCTTCGATGATCTACCGGATCTGAAAGAAATCGCCTTAAAGGGCAACAAGATAACAGAGATACCACCACATTTATTTTCAAAAAATACCAATTTGGAAACATTATATTTAGAGAATAATCTTTTGTCTGAATTGCCTTCTGAAATTTTTGTGGGACTTCCTAACATTGAATATTTGGACCTTCAGCAGAATCAAATAGCCAGCCTGCCTCCCATGCTCTTTGGCGAAATGCTTAGACTATCTGAACTGAATCTCAACGGGAACAATCTCACTGTCCTTCCTGCAGGAATATTCAGTCCCTTAGACGAACTCAGGAGGCTTGACCTATCACAAAACAAGTTTACCTCTTTGTCCGTGGAGTATTTTGAAGGCCTTGTGAGACTTGCAGACTTGAATCTAGAGAAAAACATGATTGAGTCATTAAAACCGAAAAGCTTTGAACAACTGACAGAGCTGCGTACCCTCCGGCTGGCACATAACAAACTGAGAACTCTTCCTGAAGGGATATTTGACTCTTTACCAAAACTTAGCAGGGTACATCTGAACAACAACCCCTGGCACTGTGACTGCAAGCTGATATCGTTCTTTACCTGGATGAAAGCGAACACAAAAAAGATCAAGTCCTCTCCACCAGAGACTTGTGAATCTCCTGAAAGTTTGAAAGGACAAGCAGTCATGTCTCTCACAGAAGATCAGCTGATATGCCCAACCACTCCATGACAACAGAATTACCCACAACAACCGTCCACATGACCACACCACCCCCTAAGCAACAACCGCCTTGCCCACCACCACTACACTGTCTACCCAGACACCTACCACCAAAATAATAACAACAGAGCCCACAACTGCACCAACCACTACGTTGACAACCACAGTACTTATGACAACTGCTCCCACCACTATGTTCACAACAACAGTGCCAACCACTGTAGCCATGACAACTGCACCCACAACCATGCTGACAACCACAGTGCCAACCACAGTAGCTATGACAACTGCGCCCACCACAATGCTGACAACCACAGTAGCTATTGGCTGACGCACCTGGAGGACGGCGCGTTCAGCAACCTGACGAGCCTGCGGCTCCTGGTTCTGAGCCGTAACCGGATCGGCTCGGTCCCCGCCGGGGCCTTCGGCGGCCTGACCGAGCTGGGAGAGGTGTCCCTGCACACCAACCTGCTCTCCGGCCTGGAGGAGGGAACCTTCAGCGGCCTGCCCAAGCTGGAGAACATCTCCCTGGAGCACAATCTCATCCAGTCCCTCCCTGGAAAGCTCTTCCAGGGCTTGCCTCCCCTCTGGGAAGTGGACCTCCACAACAACTCCCTGCGGAGCCTGTCGCAGGAGGTGCTGGACTCCCTGGACGCGGTGAAGGAGGTGAAGCTCGCCCAGAACCCCTGGAGGTGCGACCGGGACATCCGGCCCCTGCGAGACTGGGTGAGGAGTCACCCCTCCAAAGTGCAGAATGCCAGCCTGCTGACGTGCCTCTCTCCCGATTCACTGGCCCACGCCAAAATAACTGACCTGACCAACGAGGAAGCAGAAGCCTGGGCGCCGTCCACCTCGACCGCCACCACTCCCTCAGGCGACTTGGCCACACCCACGGAGATGCAAAGGAGGCCTCACACCCGCCCCCCAGAAAGAGCACCCCTGCTGCCCCTGCCGCCACCACTCCTCCCGTGCGGGACGACAGTAACCATGGCGACGGGGAGGGCCTTTCCCGGGACGCTAAAATAATCATCATCACCTTGGTCTGCATCGCCGTCATCGCCACCGTCATCATCTGCTGGATTTGCTACAGGAGGAAGAAGCGGGCCAACCGCACCTTGTACCACCAGGCCAGAAAGAACACCGTCATTTAGGGGTGGGTGGGGGGGGGGGGTCTTTTCTATAGGTCGCCCCTCATGGGGCCCCTATTTCAGGCCACCTTGGAACACTCTGAGAGCTGGACACGGGAGTGCAACACGGAACCGTTTTGGAACCATTCAGCTTTCCAGGAAGCGGCCGTCCGCTAAGATTTGGCGTTCCGGTCAGAAATCCGTTCATTCGTTCGGTCTGTTTGTTCACGCGAGCGCTCTGCAAACTTGCAGTGGTCTGAGAACGTAATGCTCCACTGCACTGGAATGTCATGAACATCGCATTTTCCCTGTTGCCATTTCGCTCGCTTGAAGTTGAATGGGATGCTTGCTAACCTTGTGCACATTTTGTAGTCTTACTTGGATCTGAGCTTCGCATGAAAATGGAACCTTCTTAGCACTGTAAACAGCAGATAAGGCAGAAAACCAAAATCCCCTCTATCTCTATGACAATCTGATTCTTTTCATTCTTTTGACTGATGTATGAGTTCCATTGCTTTTTATATTTAAATAACTTGACATTGATACCAATACAATATAATATGCTGCATCCTTATTGACAGACATTATTATACAAGGCTAAGGCTAAAATTTCCGTATTACCCTTTAATGATTTCTGAAGTAATGCAACATTCTTTTTTAATGCCCGAATAGATCATGAATCACAAATAACAACAATCTGTAACAATCTGAATTGTAAATAATTAAATTGTTTATTTTCAGGAATATGGGTTATACAATGACTTACTCAAACAAAATGTCAATAAACTTCACTGAACAAGAATCTGTCTCGTCTGATTGAAGCAATATTTCTTGTAAATCTTCCAGATTCTAAAGCTAAATGTATAAGTCACATTTGTCCGAACGTGAGTAAAAATCTTTGCGTTTTAAGTGTGCGCAGCACTCTTGCAAAGATGATTTATTTTCAGTAAAATCATGTGCGGTGGAATCAGATTCCTTCTGCACTATAAGTGCATCGAGGACATAATTCTTGGTACGCGCATGAAGGAGTTCCAGTGCTTAGAATGAGTGAAACTAAAAATTCTACCTTTCACGTGGGCAGAGAACCCTTCGGTAAGTAGAGATGTGCACGTTCTTTGTTTCCTAATGTTTATTTCTGGTTCTTAGAACAGGCATGTGGGGGGATTGCGGGAGACCAAATATTTGACCTTGGCTCTCTACAGAACATCTCAATTTACTTTCTGCATTTCCCGCTTGGCTTTTTACACACAAAGCGCTATAAATTTCTGTTCTGGTATGTGGGTGGAAGCTCGTATCTCTCCAGCATGCAGTGGATACCGTGTGTCATTGACTGCATGTCTTCATGATAGCAAAGCTTTCCTCCTTCTGGACGGTTTCCATAATTTTTATGTTCTTTTTTAACGAGTGTAGCGAGACAGTGGAGTGCAGCGGGTAGAGAGACAAACAACTCACTGCTGCCCTCTTCTGGATGAGAAGTGAAAATGCCATGACGGATCTGGACAGAAGGCCTGCATTTGAATCCTGGCCTGAAAGCCTCACCTCAGACTCAGTTTATTCAAACCCAGTCTGTTTGCTGGACAAGTCACCCAGCAGCCCAACATATGCACATTCAACATTTTAATCATTTATTTATTTACTTGTTTGCACACAAGTATAAATTCATGCTTAGTTCAACCATACAGTGTGATTAATAGGAAATGTACAGGAGAGGTTAAAAAACCTGAGCGGGCTTATTCAAGGACCTGCTTTATCAGGGCTGGCCCTAGGATTCTGGTGGCCCTAAACAATTATGTGAGATGCATTCGGGGGGGGGGGGGGGTGCTGTAGGATTCTATTGTGTGGCCCCCCCTAGTGGTTGTGGCCCTAAGCAACCTGTTTAAAGTTTACCTGTTCTCCCCGTGTCCGTATGGGTCTCCTTTGGGTACTCCGGTTTCCTCCCACAGTCCAAAGACATGCAGGTAGGCTGATTGGAGACTCTAAATCGCCCATAGGTACGAGTGTCTGAGCGAATGGTGAGTGAATGGTCTGTGTGCCCTGTGATAGATTGGCGGCCTGTCCAGGGTGTCTTCCTGCCTCTCGCCCAATGCATGCTGTGATAAGCTCCAGCACCCCCCGCGACCCTGCCCAGGATCAGTGGGTATAGATAATGGATGGATGGATGTAATAATAATAATAATAATAATAATAGATCTGTATAATAACATATCTGTGAAGATCCACCATTTTGTGTCAACATTTTTTTTTTTGTTTCATTCCATCTTCTTACAAACACCTGTGGGTTATTTGTATGATGCACGTATTGTGCGTTAGCTGAAGGCAAGCTCACTCTTCAGTACTGAATCCCCCCCCCCCCCCCCCCCCCCCCCCCCCCACTGGCCCCTCCCACCCTCATGTTATCAATATTTGCAGGGTGACCCTTGGGAACACCCAATCAGACATTTCATACAGCGATAAGAAAGGCGTTCTTCGACTGCTTTTTTGCAAGGCAAAATTGAAAGTAGATGTGCTGCTGTGAAAGTGGGTAAGTCTTCTGTGTTTCATTCTTTGAATTATTAAAGGATTGAAAGTGCATTATGATGCTAAAGCAGTTTATTTTCTAAACTGCTAATTTCACTGTGTTACTGACACGAGACTACAGTACTGTCTGCATCAGAGGGTCTTCTGTATTAGCAATACTACTACTACTACTACTACTACTGCTGCTGCTACTACTACTACTACTACTACTACTACTGCTGCTGCTACTACTGCTGCTGCTGCTACTACTACTACTACTACTACTGCTACTGCTACTACTACTACTACTGCTGCTGCTACAACTACTACTACCACTACTGCTACTACTACTACTGCTACTGCTGCTACTACTACTACAACAAATATTTCTACAACTACTGCTACTAATAATAATAATAATAATAATAATAATAATAATAATAATAATAATAATAATTTATAAAGCACTGTAATAAAGAAAAATAAGAACAAAGGGAAGATGTATAATGAGACTGAATATATTACACATATAAATTAAATACTATTAATTAAAATACTATCTTGCAGCAGTACAGTATTTGATTTTAATACAAAGCAATAGAAAATACAGGAGATCATGTACAGTTAAAAGTAGAAATATGTTTTTAAAAATTTATGTTGAGCGCAGGTGCAGTATACATTTTGAAATAAGTATAAAAAATAGCTCTGAGACCCCTATACATATAATGAAAAGAGCCAGGACTCTGTCGTGTCCTCAGACTTTTGGTCACCACTGTACATGCAGACAGCAGTTCATGTCCTTTTGCAAGACCTGTGTGTGTGAGTGTGCGTGTGTGTGTGTGTGCGCATGTGTGTTTTATTGCTTTACATTTTATGTTTTTGGTGTTAACAAATAAAGGCTATCTTGCAAATGTAAAATTGTCTTATAGAAATGTACTATAATACTCTCAGATCTTAATGGGAGAAAAAATGCATGCATTGCCTGATGTAGAAATTACACGATTTACTGTGTGTTGCGTGATGTAAAGTTATTTTGAAGCTCTCACAGCCTAAAAGTTTACCAAAAAGAAATGTGTGGTCAAGGCAGCACGCTGTGAATCTGGACTGTGGCTGGTAGCCTCATAGGGCAATGCGCAGTTGGCAACATAGTGTTGCGCAGGGTTTTCGAAGGTTCATTCGGGTTAGGGGTCCGCGTTCCAAGTATCTAGCGACATCTGCTGGTCGATCAGGCGCGCTGCATGTTAAAGCCGTACATGAAGTTCTTCCTCTGACTCCGCACGAATATGAGAATTTGGCTGCCGTCTGCAGAGTGAAAAAAAAGCGGACTATCTATTAACGGCACGCCTTTTTCGGAGGAGAACCGCGGTTGTCTACACTCTCCAGAATCAACGGAGGGGTTTACACGCGAATACAGAACCACTTGCGAACTAATTTGCTGCTTCAAATTAGGGTGGGATTTAGACATGGTCAGCCACACATTGGGGCCCAAATATAAAAAGAAAAAAATATATGTCTTTTTAAATACTGTATTTTATAAACTGTATTTTAAATCCAGTGTGAATTACAGCGTGTTGAAATGCATGTCGTAACTGAATATTGTTTTTCTTTTCTCCAGTAAAAGATAATTAAACATGCATCTTATAAACTGCGTCTGTCTGCTGCACCTGATGCTCGGGAGTGTGACGGGAGAGTGTGGCGGGTCGCCCGCCTGCAAGGTTCTCTACGATAAGAACATCACCGAAATCCCCGCCACCCAGAAAGCTGGCGTCACTGACGTTTATTTCGTGGGCAGCCGGATTTCCACCATCCCCGACCGAGCCTTCATCAACAGCCCGCAGCTGGAGACTCTGGTATTCCTCGACATGCCCATCGTGTCCGTCGAAACGCACGCCTTCGAAGGTTTGGACAGGCTGAGGTCAATCGAAATTTCCGTTACGAATCTGACGTCGTTGCCCCTGGGCGTGTTTCAGAACCTGCCGAGCCTCGAGAAGCTGGTTCTCAAAATCAACAGAATCCAGAAGCTTGAGAAGGGACTGTTTGATGGCCTGCGGATGCTGAAAGAGCTCCATCTTCACACCAACGAAATCGCCTCGATCGACGAGGGAATTTTCGATCAGCTTGAAAACCTCACATTGCTCCACCTGGCCAAGAATAAAATCTCCTCCGTCTCCACGGCACTGTTCGCAAAACTCAGTAAATTGCAGAGGCTCAGACTCCACGAGAATGACATCAGTGCCATTCCTCCTGGGATCTTCGATGATCTACCGGATCTGAAAGAAATCGCCTTAAAGGGCAACAAGATAACAGAGATACCACCGCATTTATTTTCAAACAATACCAATTTGGATACATTATATTTAGAGAATAATCTTTTGTCTGAATTGCCTTCTGAAATTTTTGTGGAACTTCCTAAAATAAAATATTTGACCCTTCAGCAGAATCAAATAGCCAGCCTGCCTCCCGTGCTCTTTGGCGAAATGCTTAGACTGTCCGACCTGAATCTCAAAGGGAACAATCTCACTGTCCTTCCTGCGGGAGTATTCAGTCCCTTAAAAAAACTCAGGAAGCTTGACTTATCGCAAAACAAGTTTACCTCTTTGTCCGAGGAGTATTTTGAAGGCCTTGCGAGACTTGAAGACTTGAATCTAGAGAAAAACATGATTGAGTCATTAAAACCGAAAAGCTTTGAACAACTGACAGAGCTGAAAACCCTCCGGCTGGCACATAACAAACTGAGAGCTCTTCCTGAAGGGATATTTGACTCTTTACCAAAACTTAACAAGGTATATCTGAACAACAACACCTGGCACTGTGACTGCAGGCTGATATCGTTCTTTAACTGGATGAAAGCAAACACAAAAAAGATCAAGTCCTCCCCGCCAGAGACTTGTGAATCTCCTGAAAGTTTGAAAGGACAAGAAGTCATGTCTCTCACAGAAGACCGGCTGATATGCCCAACCACTCCTGCAATCGCCACTACTGTGCCTCTCACCACAACAACCAGCACTACTGTTGCCATGACAACAGAATTACCCACAACAACCATCCGCATGACCACACTCCCCACCACTCAACCAACAACCGCCTTGCCCACCACCACTACACTGTCTACCCAGACACCTACCACCAAAAGAATAACCACAGAGCCCACAACTGCACCAACCACTACGTTGACAACCACAGTAGCTATGACAACTGCTCCCACCACTATGTTCACAACCACAGTGCCAACCACAGTAGCTATGACAACTGCGCCCACCACTGTGTTGACAACCACAGTAGCTATGACAACTGTGCCCACCACTATGTTGACGACCACAGTAGCTATGACGACTGCTCCCACCACTATGTTCACAACCACAGTGCCCACCACAGTAGCTATGACCACTGCACCTACCACTATGTTCACAACCACAGTGCCCACCACAGTAGCTATGACCACTGCACCTACCACTATGTTCACAACCACAGTGCCAACCACAGTAGTTATGACAACTGCGCCCACCACTATGTTGACAACTACAGTAGCTATGACAACTGCTCCCACCACTATGTTCACAACCACAGTGCCCACCACAGTAGCCATGACAACTGTGCCTACAACCACCGCCTTGGCAACTAGTCCGACAACCACAGCCCTGATCACAACCCTTGCCCCAACGACCACAGCTGCCACCTCTGCTCTCTTAACAACAGCCACTACCACCGCGAGCACAGCCCTCACAACAACCGCTCCCCCTACCACAGCCCTCCTGACAACATCCACACCGGCCACCAGCACACAGAGAACTACATTTCCCACGACGCCAATGGAGTTCTCTTGCCCTGTGACTTCCTCCTCCGCTCGTCGTTCAGCCTACAGATCTGAAAGGGAGAGCTGCGGGGCGCTGCTCGTCTCTTACGCGGCGATGGTCGCGTTGGAGCTGTGCTGCACTGTGGTCCTCGCCCGGTTCACCTACACGCTGTACTGCTCGCTTCAGCACGGAGAGAGGCTCTACACCAGAGTCAGCCTCACGCGCTTCTCCTACAGGAAGGAAGTCATCTTACGGCCTGTGTCTCACGCTGAGACGGAAGCCTTGTGAATCTCGCGCTGCAGGGATATGAATCTCAAGTGTTACAGACTGACCAAACCTGGTATGAGACCAGAGGTAGTCTAGCATATGCACACCTTTTCAATATCAAGCTCTTTACTTTCACTGATGCAAAAAGGTGAGCATTAAAGCTGCTGTTGGCAACGCTCCCAACAGCTGCAATATGGTGAAGCAGCTCTTTCTATGATTGCTGTCAATTGAGCATGACCATTCCCCAGTATCTTAAAAAAAGTTTTATTGACAATAAATTAGTAATAACTATGGTATTACTGTTGAATTATATGTGACATTGTCCTGCTTTGTTGTATTTATATTCTTATCTTTTATATTAGCCTTTGTGTTTAAGCTGTCATTATTATTATTATTATTATTAGTAGTAGTAGTAGTAGTAGTAGTAGTAGTAGTATAATATTTAAATTTTTAATTTTACTTTGGTTCGGTTCAGGTTATCATTTTGTGGTATATTTTTTATGTAATTCTCTCATTTCAAGAGTTTCACCGTTTGATCGTCAGCTGCTCAATTCATGAGAAACTATATCTCTCAATGCTGTTCACAATGCCGTATCACCTATTCTTGGAAGCAGGTCTCTACTGTGCTCTTATTACTACTGCAGTGAACCATACATCCACCAGGGGGTGCTCACGAGCTTGTACCGCTCTATGCTGATCCTGCTAGAACACATATAGTCAGCCAGTGTTTGGCAAAAACAGAGGACTGTCAACAGACGATGGTGATCTGGGAAGATACCCCCCCCCCCCCCGGAAATGAAGTATCATGGTAAATGTGGTAAAAGAACTAATAAAGTGCTCCAAGGGACCACTATATGTCAGGTTTGTGTCATTTTTGACATATTTTACTTTTGAGCTCAATAAAAGCCACAAAATACCAAATATAAAATTTCCCATATTCAGACACCGTTATTTTTTTTCATGTTCCAAAAATAGATCCGTATTGATTGATTTAGGCCTCTAGTTTTCATTTTGCAGAGGAGGTGTACCTTATTTGGCGCGCACGGCACGCTCGCAGTTACTGACAAAAGTACTCGATTAGAGGACTTATCGACGTGCTATGCATACCTCTCTCCAATAGATGGCGATATGTTACAGCGAGATTCGCTGGTTGTCATTTCTATTCACCGCAAAAAATAAATACTTGAAAAAAAACTTAGGCAGCTTGCTGTGAAGTTTTTTCTGCTCAGAATTAAAAGGGTTGTGTATTGTGGCGTCTCCTTCTCCTTTGGGAAACCTTTAGTTGTTCATGGTAGGTGTGAAAAGGGTGTGGGCTCCCAAATAGAACCATTTTCCTCTAGATAGGGTTCTATGGAAACACAGAGGGGCCTTATCGAACCCTTTCCTCTGTGAGTGCAATGTGCAAGCACAACAGTGTCGTCTGCATGAATTTGTATGTCTTTTGTAAGAATCAGCCAATTGCTCTTTAAAGAGGTTTATGTTTGCACCAAGGTTTATGTTTGCTAGTTTTTTTTTATATTCTTTGCAATAAGTAGCTAACTTTTTGTCTTTACAAAAGGAGAAAATATTCTTTAGCTTAAATTTAAGTGTCCTTGACATAAATTATGCACTTCGGCTGGGTGCTGAAACACACCCAAAACCAGCACACACTGTAGCCATCCAGCGATGGAGTCCCACACTTTTGTTCCATTCTATGTTCCAGTTGATATAAACATATCGACGATTGATGACATCATCGATATCACTGTTATCAATAACAAAGTTATTGATAGAACAATGTGATATCAGTAGCCCACTGCCCCAACCACTCAATAATCAAATGTCCTCCGATCTACAGAATACAAAGGCTAAAATTTATGTTGTGTATTTGAAGAACGCTAGTTTTTATGGCCTGTGATTTAATACGGCATTAATGTGAAACCTTAAATGATCAGGTTCGAGCCAAAACGACTTGGGAATTTCACGTTTTTTTAAAACTAATTTATCTCCGCAGCCTTCTTGCTCGCTGTTTTCCTTTATCTGAATTTTTAAGTGGCAGCTTTCAGTTCAGTGCCAGCGAAAAACTGAACAAATCTTCCGAACGTGCGAACGGAGTGAATCAGAGATTACTTTTTCCACTGGAACTTATTAATTTTGGCGGGGTTGTCTGTGTATGCATATATCTTACTACAATTGCTCTGACTTTTACGTGACTAAATGTAATTCAGAACATTTGTTATAGCCGCGTCCTGTTATGGTTGTATGTTCGTAATAAAGAACCAGATTCGACCGAAACACAGTGTGCTTTTCCGTTTCAAACTTAGCATTGATAATCTGCAATGAGTAATTTCGAACGCACACGCACACATGTATATATATATATATGTCTAGAAATAGTTAAATTAACATGAAGTGGGCACTCTGTGACCTGTTAATGCCTCGTCGTGACATCTTTCAGATTCCAACATTTGAAAAAATTACGAACGCAGTATAAAGGATGATAACGGCCGATGGAAAATTTCTTTTAAAATTTTTTTGTAAACCCGGCGCGTTCTCACGTGACGCTTCCTGGTCTAACCGTAACCGCCGCACCGCTCGTTACGCAGTCCAGCTGTTCAGCCCCTTTGGAATGGCGCTCTAAAACCCCTGACACAGACGAGCGCGCGAGACGCAATTTGCATTCTATATACGAGTTGAGAGCAAGGGCATAATTTATGGCGGGACTGGGGGTTACAACCTCCCCCGCTCCCCAATATTACAAAACATGCCAAACACCCCCCCCCCCCCCCCCCCCCCCCCTCCACTATAAATTAAATAATTTAATATAATAAAAACGAGGATTTCCTGATGTGTTGGGATCAGTAATTTGATGTATTTCCCCCCTATAATTCATGAGGAATTATCATTTCAGCTGTTTAAAAAAAACAAACAAAAAAAATCTTGTCAACCTCCCCCGGAAAATCCGAACTGAATTTACGCCCTTGGTTCAGAGGGCTTTGCAGAGAGGCGGAGGAACAGCCGACCCCAAAAAACTGGCTTCACACCCCGCCGCTCAGCCACGCAGGGGGGGGGGGGGGCTGGGGGGGCTGGCGGGAGAGAGTGGAGAAATTAGAGAAGGAGCGGGGGGGTCAGAGGGGAGGGGGGGGGGGGGTGGTGAGAGGGGGTCAGGGGTACACAGATGGCAACACCTTGAATGCATCACCCTAAATCCACTGCACTCCCCGGGGTCAAGGGTCAGCTGAGCTGGCCAGTTCATTAGCCTAAACTGAATAGCAAAATGGCTCAGTGCGTGTACTATTAGCAGCTGGGGGACAATGGCGAGTCCTCACTTGACTCAAATCGAGAAGCAAACCGCACACTGTGGACGACTGAACAGACTTGCGCTTGGAACACAAATACCAAAAATATGCATTGTGGGAGTGTTTTGTGTCCGCTGGGCTAGACCTTTCATCATTTTTATTGCAGTTTATACATAGGCTGATTTGGCGAGGTACTGTATGTAGGTTTTAGTGCATCCCGCTTCTGGAGCTGATCGAGCTCTGTGGAGTTTACTCGCTTGCGAAAATGGGCTTCGGCGAGTTTGTACAAACTACACGACGTAAAATGGCGTGTACGTGGAGAAAACAAAACTCCACGACGACTTTGGCCACCGCGCCCCCGCTGACCGAACGTCCCAAGATGTTCACACACCGACGTAAGTGTGGAGATTGTTGCTTGTGATTGGTCGAAAATGTCACATGGATGGTTAAGCTGGCTGCATCCGGTCTCCTCATCTGATTGAGCGGAGGAACATTCCAGCTTCTATTTCTTCTTCTTTTCTTTTTTTTTTGCAGCGCTAAATAAACAAAATCGTAAACTTTGAAATTATCAATGTCCATCTGTCAAAGTTTCTGCTCCTTTGTCATAGTCATTATTTTTTGTCTGTGTTTGGTGTGAAAAACGTTGTCACTTCCATGTTTGCCTTGATCTGCAGATTCTTAAACAGCGCCCCCCACTGCCGTGGAGTGTAACTAAACTAACAGTTCGAAAACACAGTGAGTATACAGACGTTTGTATGTGACGAAGTAATTCAATACCCCTGATCCTGCTCCTTAACCTCTCCCCAGGGGACCAGCAGTTAGAGCTGGTAATTGGTTAATTAGCTTTGGAGTCCTTAGCGCTACACAATGGGAACAGGCGCCTCCTTGGACACCCCCAGGCCCCTCGTGCCTCCGTGTCACCCATCCTGGGGCCTAATCGAGTTCTCATATCAGCAGATCTCCCGCCAGGAGCCAGCGCCTGACGCTCCCGACACTGAGCGCATCGGAGCAACAAATTTCTGGCAGCGGGACGTCTGAAAACTGCCTGTAACCCCCCTTCGCCCCCCACCCTCCCGCTCACTGTCCCTGCTGAGAAAGCCCCCGTGCAGGGCACCACACTGTTCCTCGGCCCTGATCAGTTGGGGGGGGGGGCAGGGGGGGGGGGGGGGGGGGGGGAAGGTGGAAGGATGTCATTTACTGGAACGCAATGAGGCAGGGACACCACACAATGCGATGGTCCGGGCGATGCATGGACAGTTTGTTAAAAAATGAGGAAGGACCTCACGGAGGCGGGAGTGGACACGGGGTCACACCCTCAGGGCAGGGGGGTGGGGTGCAGGGAGGGGGGGGGGGGTCAACGTGTCGCTGTCCAGAGGTCACGGCCCGGCCTCTGGAGCCTCAGCCAATTAGAGACAGCTGTGCACACTGACAGCTGTCAATCTCACCGGCGAAGTGGGTGGAGCCAGCTCTTGTTGACAGCAGTCAATCTCACTGGCAAAGTGGGTGGAGCCAGGGCTTACTGACAATGCTCT
>CM045886.1:5565000-5755000 GCA_025169545.1 Anguilla japonica
GACTAGAGACACCTCGACTAAACACCTTCCTACTGTAAACCTCCAATAAAAATTTAACCTTACCTATCTTCCTTAACCTTAAAAAAACCATTTAAAAAAACAACAAATTGTCTGGACTGTTTATCTATTGCTATCCTGTACTGAAATGCAATGAGTACTCTTGTTTCAGAGGCTCTGGATAAGGGTGTCTGCCAAATGATGTAAATGTAGTTTTCGGAGAGGGGAAAAGACACCTGGTTAATCGCCTGGAAGTGACTCATTTTGACCGGTAGAAGCACACGCTGGCCCTAGACCGTGATGTCATTCCATGTGTCGTGTTACTACTCCGCAAGAGTGGAGAAGGTTACACACACACTTCTGCAGACATCAAAGTTATAAACTTTCATGAGAAATGGAGGGTCCCTTGATGAGAGGCTTTGGGGTGTTAGAGGGGGACCTGGGGGGGGGGGGGGGGGGGGTCTGTCCTACGGGTGAGGTGACAGACAGAGGGACGCTCACAGCATGGGGGTCCTGCCTAACCCCCCCCAAAAAACAAAAAAAGATACAACAGGGGCAAATTCCTGCTTTGTGCCACAGTAGCTTACACCCCTCGCCCCCAACCCAGCCATTGGGGGGGGGGGGGGGGTGTTTTCTTTGCTTGCCAATGAACCGAGTTGTAATGTTCATTACCCAAAACCATGAGATGGAGGAATGGGGGGGGGGGGGGGGGGGGGGGGGGTTTGGAGAACGAGCTCAGAAATTAGGGATGGCTGACCTGAAGCAAATGTTGAGTGGGCCAGAAAGAGGGCCCTCCAAAAATGATAATCTCCTGTATTATTACCCCCCCCACCAGCCCCCCCCCCCCCCCCCACCGTATTACGCATTATTACGCCCCAAGTTCTTTATTGCAGCTCGCCTATGACGGGATAACATGGGGGCTAAGCTCCTTAGCGCCGAATTACAATTATTGGAGAAGAATCGGGACCCCCTTGGGCGGGGTGGGATGGTGGGGGTGGGGGGGGGGGGGGGGGGGGGGGTGGGCTGCCCGAAGACCACGGCCCTGCTTTTGTGATCAGCACTACAGATGAAGTGCTTTTAATACGCATATAATCAATGTTTCATTACACGTCGACTGCTTTTCATTAAGGAGTTACTCAGGAGGGTTTTTATTTTATTGCATTCCTGATCTGGGGGGGTGGGGGGGGTTGTTAATCTCCTTTTCCACACCACACACACACACACACACACACACACACACACACACACACGCACACACACATACACACAGACACATACTAAAACACACAAACATGCACACACACGTGCACACAAACACAAATAATTGTTCTTTAATACAACACAATAAAAGCTAATTTAATGCCTGTGCATTAAAAGACAAAGTAAGAAAAATTAAAAAGGATGTAGCTGTGAATGTAAAGTCGCCATAAAAAAATTCGCTTTCTATTGGGGAAGAGAGGGAAACTGCTTCAATAGGGCAGAGTGCCTCTGAAACAATTGTAAACAGCATTCACAGCAACGAAAAAACTCAATAACTTTGGGCTGACCCTTTGTGAGTTCTGCGACTCAATCTCGACTTAAATGTGACCTCACAGGGAAAAAAAACCGTGCTGCCACAGCACCAGACACAGAGCCGGCCCCTGGCATTGGGCCGCAACGATCCATGGGCCACGAAATCCAAAATTCACCTCCTCCCACCACCTCCTCCGACCATTCGGCCATCTTTGTTTTTAGTGCCACCTAAAAATCCCAGAGCCGACCCTGAGCAGAAAAAAGAATGCAGTCACTTCCTTTCTGAGGCTGCTAATGAGGATGGACCGACTGAGAGAACGGGCTAAATGGCACCTGAGCCAGGTGTTTTCACTCAAGTGCTCCCCAGTGTTGTTAGCATGCCTCGCTAGCGGGCATGCACGTGCCCCCCCCCCCCCCCCCCCCCCCCCCCCCCCCCCCCCCCCCTTAAAACAGAGAGACTGAAATAATTGGGGAAACAGAGCAACTGGTATAATTAATAATCAGCGCACAGTTTAATAGCCTGCTTACCTCAGAAAAGGTTAAAAATGCACGCACACACACACAAGCACGTACACCCACACGTGCACGCACACACACCCACACGTGCACGCACACACACACATACACACACACACACACGCACACGCACACACACACACACACATACACACAACACACACACACACATACACACTCTCAGACACACACACAGACAGACGCACACACACCCACTCACATACACACTCACACACACACACACACACACACACACACACACACACGCCACACACACACAGACACACACACACACACATGCACACACCCACACACACACACACAAAGTGAAAAGCTTGTGTGACCATCAAGATTAAAACGGCTTGGTTTTTCCTGCCCTTTTCAGGTCTGGTATCTGAAGGTCATGCCGCATTTTTTTCCAACCCCTGAACCTTTGGAGAAAAGCTACCCTTTCTCTTGGTTCCACCCCAAAGCAGAAGCAGAATTTTGTGGCCACCCACCTACACCTACAGAGGACGAGATGTAGATGTAGTAGTTGAAATTGATAAGGTGTAATGGTATGCTATTTCCAGTTTCATACCATGTTCAGTCAACAGTTCAGTCAATAACACTGAGGTCTGTATCATTGAAGCTCTACAGCAGGGCTGCCCATCCCTGTTCCTGGAGATCTACCATCCTGTTGGTTTTCAGTTCCTAACATGACACACCTGATTCTACCAATTAGCAGCTCAATGCTAGGTCTCTAGCCCCTGAATGAGGTGCCTCGTTTGGAGCGAAAAACCTAGAGGACAGTATATCTCCAGGAACAGGGCTAATATGTTCTAGCTGTCCAATGGGGACGTGATAAGATAGTTACCAAGTTGATAAGATATTGCAAATATGTTGAACAAAATAAGAGTTCAGTACAGTAGCCTCTGCGAGCCAGAGAGTGCACCACACCAATCACGTCCCTCACTGAAGGGGCCATCAGCCTATGAAAGTGTGCCGTCTAAATGAGAGGTCAGAGGTCAGAGGTCGTCAGGCAGCCGCCAGGGACCCAGGGAGTGGGGGGGGGGGGGGGGGGTAAGCCTAGCCGAACCTCATTATGTCCGCCGCAGACCTAGCTTTGTTTTGTGCTGTCAACAGACGAAATTTGAAGACGGGGCTTCAAACCCCAACCAGGGGCTAATATTTCTCCCCACATCAAGGGAAGGCCCTTTTCTCTGGAAAAATAAAGGGCAATCATTAGAGGCTAATAAATAGCCTTGGACGTGTACGCGCAGACTGGCATTCAGTCCATTCTGGGCTTATTATTTGTCTCAATGTGTAACTGTGTGCCATGAAATTAAAGGTGATGACAGGAGAGATAATGGCTTTGGGATTTCCTCTGCCTGGCTTAACTTTCAGGTTCTAGTCAAAAATGGGAGACATCAAAGAAGGTTTATTTTTTAAATTTTTTTTTCATAAAGTGTCTGGTATTATGCTGCTGTAAATAATCTTCATGGAAAAATGGACAGATATACTTGTGTGTTGTCGGTGCAAGTGTGGTTTTTGTGTCAAAGGTGTATTTTAAAAACTAAAAATATGCTTTTCCCTGAGAACGCCACATTCTTCTCTCTGTGTCGTGCTGACATTTTACGTGCAAATACTTAAGGTATAACAGGTAAACAGGACATACCAAAACTGCAATACCTAAATGGAGAAACATTTTTAACCCTTTAAGGTGTGAGATCAGAAGTATGCAATTAGAATGTTCTCTTTAAAGTCACTTCGGTTCAAATGTCCAAAAAGGACAGCTTGTTAAAAATAAAAAAATTTAAAAAATAAAAAAAAACTTAATTACAATGGGTTAGTACCATGCCATTCAGGGCTGATTATCCAGAGCTCTCTCTTTCTCTGCTACCCTTTAAAGACAGATCCAATCCGGCAGCCTTTCGGAGAGCCGCTGGGACACGGTTCGCGCGGGCCAGGAAGAGGCTCGTAAAACGCTGTTTCTCCCTCGGCTTCCTCACTCGGCTCCTGGAATCGTGGGTAAGACGACGCTGAAGGCTCGCCGCTCAGAACCTGGCCAGCTCTCCTGTATGTGATCACCTGACACGCTACTGTCCTGCCGCCTCCTAAACTCTGCCCCGCCCCCGCCCCCCCCCCCCCCCCCCCCCCATAATCCAGCCTGGAAACCGTAGAGTATCTGGCCTGTTTGAGTATCAGCTGGCCAGCTTGGCCAGGGGTGGGGTGGGGGGGTAAGTGGGGTGCTTTCCTCTTCTTCTGGCCGATGGTTCTCCCCCTCCCCCCGCACCCCAACCCCACCCCTCCCCCCCCCTCCCCCCCCACGGTTTTCTCCACAGCGTCTTACCCGTGTCGGTGGTGTGACAGCGGTACACTTTCCTGCCAACGGCCTTGGCTCCGCCCCCAGGCGATTTGGAGTGGGCAGCAGCGCCCCCCCCCCCCCCCCCCCTCCTCCGCCGCACGGGCGAAAAAAGGCACCGCTTTTCCAAAACCTACGTTTGCGCTCCGTCCCCCAGCCCGCCTTCTTTCGCCATTTTCCCGCTCTTTTTGCAGGACACGTTGCGGAAAATCACATTCCGAACAGCTCCTGAGGCTATAAAGCCACAGATCGCTTCGTCCCCCCCTCCCCCCCATCCCCTTCGTCCCCCCCCACACACCCACCCACTTTCATCTGAGTATGGATTAGATGAAACCACGGGCAAGCGTGTGCGGTTTGGGCCGCCATCGTCCAGGTCGTGCAGACACGGTTAATATGCAGCTCGATCGCATGTAGCGTGTTGCTAGAAAAAGGGGGGGAAAAAATCTTCTGAAAAGAGGAAACTGAAAAACTGAAAATATCATCAAGCGAAGTGCAAACAAAGCGCACACAAGAGATAAAACAGGGGGTGGCAGTGTAGTATATGAATAAAGAACAGGTTCAATTCCCAGGAAGGACACTTGAGCGAGGTACTTAACCTGCATTGCTTCGGTATATATATCCAGCTGTATAAATGGATGAGATGTAAATGCTGTGTAAAAGTTGTGTGAGTCGCTCTGGATAAGAGCGTCCGCTAAATGCCTGTAATGTAATGTAATGTAATGCAAAATTTTAAGAGAATAACTACTCAATATTCCTCACAGTTCACTCTCAACACCTGGCACAGGTAACCCTAGTCCAGGAGTCCCTGAGATGTTTCTGGCTGTTGTTCCATCTTTTGGATTTTGTTCTGTTTTTGTTCCATACAAGCAGGATTTCTCATTCAACGCAGTCAATTTTTTGAGCCTGAGCTGGAGGCTGAATTTTCGATAAATGTTTGGCGCCTCTGTCACGTGGTCACCTGCCCTCGTTAGACCTGGTAATTAATCCCGGTATGTGCTGCATTAAGCGGTTTGGGAGGGGGGAACAAAAAAAACAAAAAACATCTCTCAGTCTCCAGGATCCAGGCTTCCCTACGTATCTCCTCTCTGTGCCGTGCAGTCAAATTCAGCGCGAGAGGTAATAACGCTTAACTTAATCATCACTAACTGCAGCCTCGGTCTTTAATCACTGGGCTAATCTGATGGAAAGTGTGTCCGATTATAGATTACCTGGGAATGCACGCTGACTAAAAATAGGAGGGGAGAAAAACTCTTGTTTTTGGAAAACCTTGTTAGCCACCACCTCCCCGCCCCACCCCTTGCCTTCTCCTTACCGTAATTCCTACGCCCAAAGACGGCTGCGATCCGTGTTGAGCAGCCAGTTGCACGTCCCAATTGAAAAGGGAAACTCGTAAAAAATGATCGCGTTTTACGAGCCCTTTTCGCGAGCGGTCTGCTCAAGGGGAGGCGGCGAACTGGGGTCTGCTTTTTATTTATTTTTTTTGTCTAATGGAAAACAGGAGGTCTACACCTTCCCCTGCCCCACCTCCTCCTCCTCCTCCTCCTCCTCTTCTCCTGACTGCTCACACAGAAGATGGGCAGACTACTCAAGGAAGGGGAGGGGGGGGGTTAAATCCCAAAACTCGCACCCCAGCCCGCCAAAGAAGCCGTCCTCCTCGGCACGCACCCGCGAACCCCGCCATCAGGATCAGGAAGGATGATCCCTCAAAAGACAAAAAAAAAAAACCGCTATAAAGACGCTATGAAGAGTCCTTACCACCGAGTGCAGGGCATCTGGTCTACAAGATGAATTAACAGACCTGTCTAGAAGTTTACTGTGAAGCGTGTTTATGGGTCCTTTATGAACATGATCCCGCTTTTGTGGTTGCAATATTTATGGTGCTGTTTCATTACATAGTTTCTTGCTTTGTTAACGGTTTTGTTTTATTGTTTTCCCTCTGCTGTACCCAGAGAAGGTAAATTTAAAGTCTAGCTGCACCACAAAAGGGGACCTCAATCTGAGTCCAAAAAAAGACAGATTTCTAGAAATGCAATTTTTGTAACGTTCCTCAGTTCCCCCCCCCCCCCCCAGTATGTAACTGTTTTGGAAAGGTGCAAACTGGCGGTATGTCATCGCAAGGCAACGGAGAGGTGTAAATAACACAGAGCAAATACAAGGGGGAGAGAGGAGGAGGAGAGCACTGATGCAAAGAATGCTAGGAGATTTGGCCGAGCACCCGGACCCCCGCCCCAAGCTCCCACCCTCCTACCGCATCCAGGCCCCCCCCCCCCCCCCCCCCCCCCCCCCCCACCCAAACCCCAGCATCTCTCTCCAGCTGCAGCCTCTCTCTCTCTCTCCACACTGGAGCCTCTGGCCCCATGATGAACGCATTTTCAATTACAGGCGCAGAGAGACAGTGAGAGGGGGTGGAGGTTTTTTTTTGGGGGTTTGGGGGGGAGGGCGCCAGTCCCACCCCTGGAAGCTGAACGCCCCCCTCCGCCCCAGGCACCCCCCCAGACGCTCCCAGACGCCCCCACACGAGGCTTTTCATGCTGGGCCAGCAAGGCCGAGAAGCTGGCCCAAAACCCCGCCATTTTACAGACACCCCAGGCCGGCCCGCCATGGCCACACTTTGAAGGGACACCTGCAGTGAAACTGTATCTGTAGGGCCCCCGGACTGTAACCTGATCCTGGCCCCTCGCCCCCCCCCCCCCCCCCCCAGGGGGAAGGGGGAGGGGAGCTGGCGTAGACATCCAGACGTGCCACACCGCCCCTTTGAAGATTATTATAGGTGGCAGTGGATGACTCCCGAGAGGAGGGGGCGGAGCTTATGAAGCGCGTGTGATGCTGACATCATCGCCATGGAGATGGCGATGCAGGGGGCAATGCAGGCATGGGGGAGAGGGGGATGGGTCTCTGGCAGGTACGGACAGCTCACCTGGGTCAGCTTCACCTGTATAGAATTCCTGTGATAAAAAAACTTCTTTGGCCAAAGTGCTCCAGTCTCAAAGAGGGTCTAGCCATCCCCTCCCCCCCCCCCCCCCCCGACCCCACCCTATCCCACCTCACCCCCACACCCACCTTGGTAGGCAGTTTCTGTAAACAAACTGCCAATGCATGAAGGCTGAACTAAAACTGCCCCTTTTGCCCCCGTCCTCTCTGATGTCTATAACTGAAAGGTCCTACTGGGCGGCAGTGTAGCACAGTGAGTAAGGAACTGGGCTTGTAACCAAAAGGTCATAGGTTCGATTCCTGGGTAGGACACTGCCGTTGTACCCTTGAGCAAGGTACTTAACCTGAATTGAACTGAACCTTCAGTACATATCCAGCTGTATAAATGGATACAATGTAAAATGCTATGTAAAAGTTGTGTAAGTCGCTCTGGATAAGAGCGTCTGCTAAATGCTTGTAATGTAATGTAAATGTAATGTACTATATCCAAGGAGCAGAGACTAAGCCCCAGACTAATCCCTAACCCCTCTCCCCTGCTCTCTTGCTTCTTCCCCTCTTGAAACACTTACTGTGGTTGCTGCTCCCCGGCCTCCAGTCCCGGGACGCATAAATAAGAGACAGTCCCTTTTTTTTTTTGGAATTTCGTGCCAACTTCTGCACTTAATTATTCCGCCAGATTTCTTTGGATTAAGTCATGAGACACAGCTGCAGCCTGCAGTACGCGGATCGTTTGGAGGTAACGTTCGTTCTCCTATCGGCCCGAACCGGTACACAGCCCTTCCAACCACAAAAAACACACACACACACACATCAGCCCACCAGGACTGGACAGCATAGAGAATATTGAAAATCAAGATGTCATGATATACTGCACATGCACTGCATCTATTTTGTACCTTTAATGGGGGTGAAATTACCTCCATCATAATCTGCTATCCATTCCCTAAATCCTGTTGCTTCGCTTTGACAGAACTTTTTATCCCACTTATAAGGGGTGTTACCCATATTGCCTGCTTCCCCCCCCCCCCCCTCCCCAGCACAATAAATCATCAACATTTCAACATTTCCTGAGAATTGAATTTGAACCATATTGTACATTTTATGTTTCACATTAAACCTTCCCAGGCTAAAAAAAAAAAAAAAAAAAAAAAAACCACAAGAAAAAACAGTACAAACAGCAAACGACGCTCAAGAGACAGTTGGTTGTCTACTCTGATTTCCTCCCACAGTCCAAGGACGTGGCAGGCCTGTGCATGTGGCAGCCACGCCAAGTCGCGCTCAGTCAAGTCGGAGGGCATTTAACCTGTTCTACCCAGTACCACACTTTCCTCTCTTTCATTCACACTCTTTTCTCTTTGTCTCTCATCCAGAGAAACGCACACAGCTTACACTTAGTTTTATGTGCTATCCATTAAATTAATGTAATTGCGCAGGGATTGAGAGGGGGGACAAGGGGGGAGGGGGGGGGGGCATGGAGGCCAGGGGGGGCCTGGGGTGGTGGGGACCCAGTTGGAGATCTTTCCATGGGGCCCAAAATCCCTGCCGGCACCCCTTGGTGGCAGCGTAACATGGGTAATGGGTAAGGAACTGAACTTGTCGTAACCTGAAGGCTGCAGGTTTGATTCCCAAGTAGGACATTGCTGTTGTACCCTTGTTCAAGGCACTGTACTTGTACCTGAATTTCTTCAGTATATGCCCAGCTGTATAAATGCATACTATGGTGAGATGCAAACAAGAAAAGACAGTTAGTTATGTAGGTCTCTCTGGATAATGGCATCTGCTAAATGCTGTTAATATAATGTAGGGTACACCAGCTGTGCCCCATACTTTGGAAGTGTACCCATAAAGCTGTCGCTCAATTTATGTCTCACTCTCTTTCTCTCCCAGTCTTTCCACCTCTCTGCCTCTATCTCTCTTTCATGCACTCTTTCTACCTCTCTGTATCCCTCTCCGTCTACTTCCTGTTAGTCCTGAACTACTACTTTAAAAAAAAAGGAATTATCTATCTGCTTCAGCTTCTGTTAAAAAAAACCCATCCACCATCACACAAGTAAAACTCACACTGTTCTCTTTGCTTCACGGTCTCTCCTGTCTTTGTTTAAATAATATGAAAAATTAGGCCTCGCACGGAGGAATACAACGAGGAGATTAGCTCGACGGAATTTAAAACGAGCGCTCTGTTGCCACCGCGTTGCATCACACCTCCGACCGTTTCAGACGGGATTATGGGAAATCCGGGTTTCTCAGCGGAGAGAGGGAAGATGACAGAGAGATCAGCTGACCTCTTAAGCACTTCCTCTTAAGCGTGTCTATGGCGGGACTGAGCGGTAAATGGCTTTTGCGGTCTTGCTACCAACGTCCAATTACTTTTGTGTGATGCAACGCACCTCAGCGCGAGTCTGCTGTCTGGGACTGGCCTCGTTTGCCTCTTAAAAAAGGATAATAGCCTTTATGGTAATGCCCCATCAACCACGTCTGTACAGAGCGAAATCAGCCAGAGGGGAGAAGTCCTCTGGGATTCACCTGAGATTCAATTTCGGATTTGGGATCTAATTTTTTTTTTTTTTTTTTAAACCACATAAAACATTACGGGGGCAGCCTCAGGTCTCCTTGGTAACCTTAGGTAACCTTCCCGTGGGCCTTCTGAAAAATCACAGACTACAGATGCCCTATCCAGGGGCCCCGTAAGGTTAAGTTAGGGTAAAGTGAGGAGAATTCCAAGGGCCCTGACTGATAGGGGCCCTCAAAAAACATTAGAACACTGGGGCCCAATATGAGATCTTTTCATTGGGCTCAAAGTCCCAGGTGGCTCTTCTGGTCCTTTCAGAAACCCCCCCCCCCCCCATGCATCAGGAGTGTGAGCTTTCACCTTTCCTCTTGCACACCGTGAGTCTGCAGGTAAGAGGTTCTGGATAGGTTTAGGTTTGTGGTCACTGTGGTTATTTCTGTAGGGAACCCTGAAATGTGCCAAACTCTCGATGCTCGATGCTAGATATCCGGAATGCGCCACCATGGCGTAATACTTGGCAGAGGCATACCTGCCATGCACAGTGTACAGCATGTTTCAGGCCAGGAAATGGCGCTGGTTGAGCAGATCCTGGATCAGTGTTAGGCGACGCTGTTTCCTGAGCTGATTATGGATATGATGCGGGGTCGACAGGTCAGAGGTCAACTGAACGCTTTCCAGGAATTCCTTTTTTTTACTGTTTTTTTTTTTTTTTTTGTTGTTTTTGTTTTTGTTTTTTTCTCTTTTTCCTCAAACACAACCCAGTCGCTCGGAGGCGATCCAGCCCAGGGATGCAGGCGCGACCAAAATCAAAAACCACATCCTCTTTACGCCCCCGCTCCTCCTAACCTGCCCCCCCCCCCCCCCCCGAGGCGTCGGCGCTTCTACACTCGCCGAACGACGAAGAGGGAGGGCTGTTGAAAGGCGGGCAGCCGTAGCTGGGAGCGCGTTGGCTCGAACATCCCCCCTAGTGCCGAGCGCTTCATCGTCTTCATCGGTCTGGAGCTTCTTCTTCTTCTCTGGCCCCGGCAGCTAAAACGCCTCTTTTTTTTTTTTACTTCTGAGAAGAAAGACGGGCTGCTTCTATGCAGAGAAACTCTCCGGCGGTGTGGTCTGTGTCCAAGGTCACTCCTCGTTCCGCGTTTTTATTCCTCGAGTGTTTTAACCGCAGGTACACAAAAAAAATAAGGCTTGTTATATAATGTTATATAATCTCCACAGTGTGCATTTAGAAAACTGAGGGCCTGATTTAGTAAGACCTTTTAGCGTGTGCAAATCCTTGTGGTGTGTGCACATGCTCTCACTGGTCTGGGAAAGTTGTAACCCAGGTCTGGTGCTGTTAGCCACACAACTCAGGTTGATGCATTTATGACCTCTCACATTGTAAGTCGCTGTGGATGAGAGCGTCTGCTAAGTGAACGTCATGTAATTTAAACCTTTCTTGTCGGAGGTGGTTTTCTACAGAAAAACCCCTTGGAGTCAGACAGTTTTTTTTTTTGGACAGACAGTGCAGAGGAAATGCTGGCTTTGTGCGTCTACCGGACGACGCAAAGCAGGAAACTCAGACTCAAATCCTGGAGGGGGGGGGGGGGGGGACGGAGGACATTTGCGTGGTTTCCAGTGTGTTTCTGCCATTTTTTTTAGTGCTTCAGTTTGAGCCGTTGACTGGCTGAAGGGTTCACACGCACGCACCTTGCAAATTGGCTGCTGGTTGAAAGGAAGGCAGAGAAAATTCACAGACATTGTGACCCCCCCCCCCTTCCCCCCCAGGACTGGAGTTGGAGAGTCTAAGTTCCCCGTGATAAAGAGAGTGAGGCATTGTGGGCCCCATCAGCGAGGAATAAGTCTGTGGGGTGCTGGGGACCCCCACCTCCCCATACCTCCGGAGGCATGGGGGAGGGGGGGGGGGTGGTGTCTGGTGCTGGAGAGGCCGCGGGTGCTACGGGGTGCCAAGGAACCCCGCTGGGTACACCCCACCCCCTTGCCCCTTGGGGGCTCCCAAACCAGCATGGAGCGGACTGAGGTCCCGCTGTGAGGTGGTTGTACTTCCTGTGGGGGGGGGGGGGGGGGGGGGTACCAGGGACCCCTGGGCCCTCCAGCGCAGCAGGGAGCACACAGCTCACTCCATCAGCACAATGGGGGGGGGGGGGGGGGGGGGGGGGGGGGGGGGGGGGGGGGGGTTGAGATTGCCAGACCCCCAAAATGATAATAATATAATAATAATAAGAAGAAGAAGAAGAGAAGACAAAGAAGAAGAAGAAGGAAGAGGAAGATGCAGAAGTAGTTGAAGAAGAAGAAAAAGAAGTAGAAGTAGAAAAAGAAAAAGAAGAAGACAAAGCTTATTTACCAGAACTCAATAATGCATGTAAGTTAGATTTAAGAGCCAGAGTTCACATTACTCCATCAGTACTTCAGCGCCTCTGCCCCGTGTCTGAAGAGCGGGTAGCTGCCCCCGGGAGTTTGGGATCCTCCCCCAGGCTCCTTCCCCTTTTCTCCCTTTACCCTCTCCTCTTCCAGCCTCAGCTCACTGGACCCGGAATATCTGAATAAAGGTCCTTGAATAAAACCGAACTGGACAGAATTAAATTATTTCTCATCATTCACACGCATTTTAAATTGATATTTTGGGCCAGTGTTAAACAACTCTATCCTCATATTCCTGGATATTCTCATTCCTAGATTACTGTATCGATCCTGTATAACACTGAACAGAGTCTCTGTTTATTATTGCACAGGCTATATATGGCATCTAATTTTAAATGTTGTCAGTTTTCTTGCATGTTTTACACCCAGGCCATGAATTAATATGTGTGCTATGTCCAAAGGGAGCAGGAGTCCAGCGCGTTTTAGACGTGGGTAAATTCAAACCAGGGATGAAGAAGTCATTGCTGGGCCTCAGAAGTCTTTGTGATTAATGAGCCTTCAATCATTTTTCCCAGATACCTGCCATTACTGGGGGTGGGGGGGGGGGGGAGGGGGGGGCAGCTATGAGAAGGCTGGAGGTGAACTGTGGGGCCACGCAGGGGCAGAACTAACTTTAATTCTTGTCGTTCCGACCCCTTTGCAAGGTATGGGAAAAATAGCATCAAACCGAGAGTTTTTTTTGGGGGATGCAGGGAGAAGAGAGAGAGAGAGAGAAAGAGAGAGAGAGAGGGGTTTGCTGAATGGTGAATGGGAAGAAAGGAAAAAAAGAACTGAAAGAGGGGGAAAGGGAATCCGGGGTCCCGGGTCAATGGAGGGCGGGGTGGGGGACCCCCAGCAATGAATTAGCCGTGCCCTTCCCCTGGTGTTGATATTTCCCTCAATGGCTCCTCTTTCTCCCTAAAGTGGGCAATGCTAGGCCTCTCTCGACACACTAAATTTGGCCATTGTGCTTTTGGGGTGTGGAGGGGTTTGGGGGGGGGGGGGGGGGGGTCGGTGCAGGCCATGGTATGTTGAGGCAAGGCAAGGTGATGAGCCATTTGGGAGGCGGGATGGGGTGGGGGTGGGGGGCGGGGGGGGCAGACAGCAGAACCTGCCTGTTACCTCAATAGCACCCCCCCCCCCCCTCGCCCAGCTGCAGTGGGAATGTTTCGAGACCCGGGACCCACTTTTTTCCGGGACCCCGTAATGAGCCCCTCGGCTCGGTGAATGGCGGGCCCCATTGTTAGGTCCCGGGACCATTAAACCGCCCCCACTGGGCAAACAGAGCCGCCCCCTTCCTTTATGCCGGCCGAACCGACCACAAAGAGGGGGCTGGCGGGGACACAGAAGGGGCCTGCTTTTTGTGCACTGTCTTTTGGAACCCCCCCCCCCCCCCTCAAAGGGGAGGCTCCGGATCGGTTCTTAGCACTAATATATCGCTGGATTCTCTTGTCTGGCGATGCAGAGTTGTGATGTGAACACAATGATGTCCATGAGGCCCCAGTGTGCCAAACCTGAACTTAGACGGGGAGTTACAGAGGCGGATTATAGATCATGTTTATATTATCTGTCTATAAAGAGAGAGAGAGAGAGAGAGAGAGAGAGAGAGAGAGAGAGAGAGAGAGAGAGAGAGAGAGAGAGAGAGAGAGAGAGAGAGAGAGAGAGAGAGAGAGAGAGAGAGAGAGAGAGAGAGAGAGCAAAATGTTAACTGGTTCGTATATATATCTGATCCCATTTGGCCTCTTGTAAACTATTAGCAATAAACTGACAAATGAACATTTTACTGCATAGCCTATGTATAGGATATAAAGAAATATGTATTTGCATGCATACGTAAAACGGGATCCTGGCCTCTGTGTATTTATTTGAGCTGTTTATTTACATATTTATTAAAATGCATTTATGTCTAGGCGTAATGGAGCACCTTCGGCAAGGGAAACGTCTCATGTACTGTTGAGAAATTGTCAACAGTAAATCCCAGAGTGAAATTTGCTCTTCTGGCGACTGTCATATCCCCTCGCTGACAAACGCCGCAGTCATCAAATGCGCACTCCACATTTACTAAATAGCGTCTTCATAAACCAGTAGTTACGGTACCTGCTAGATTAGTGAAATAACGGTCATTTATTGGTCAATGGCGTGTCATTTAAAAATTGTTTCCCCGCCTTCGGTCAGACATTTTATCGCTATAGCATTTGTAGCATCCAAGCTTTGTGGAATAGTTAGACTAACGGTCGAGGTGAGTAATTATTTTATTACACACGAAAACAAGCACAAATGGTTTAGCATGTGCCTTCATACCACAGTCTGTTCATGAAAAACCAATCGATTGAAAATCCAGAACTCTTCACGAACTTGCAAACTAGAGCTGGCTAACAGCAAGGCAGCTAATGGCTAATTAGTCTCGTGCGGATGGTGTATATTAACCTCGCTCTCTCAAAGCGTTCTGTGATGCTATTTAAAATGTCGTATTTTCAGTTTTCCAGAAAGAAGCTTTTCTCTTAATCTCACAAAGAGCATAATCTTTTTCATCAGATGCTAGTTTCTTAGCGTCTACAAAGGCCATACTGAAGTAGCTGTCACTGCTCACAAACTGAACAGTAAAAGTCCTCCTGTGCGCCATCTTTGTATCAATGGTTCTTGATTGAGGTATTTTTGTTCTGCCTGTCCCTTGCTGTATGGGGCTAAATTTCAAAATGAGAAACCAATTCACAGTTTAGGTCCATAACCTAGTAAATGCTCTGACAGAGGAGAGAGAGTTTTCTTTTCCACTGTGGACAAGAGTAAAGAAAGTTATAAAGCATAATATATCATCAAACTGGTGTATAGTGAAAATAGTAGTCATCCATTAAAAATGCAGGTAATACTAAGGATAGCATAACCTTGTGCATGAAAGTCACCTTTAGCTGAATCAGTATTGTATTATTTAAATCTATCATAGAAATGAAAAAGTTAGGGAATTCTGTCAAGCAGTAAGTTTGGAATTTCGCACAGCTAGGCACTTTACAGCAGTGAGAATACGACTGAAATAACCGATGAAATGTCCAGAAAATAAAAGGAAAAATTGGAGGTTGAAATCAGGCCACTGTGACATCATTCACATGACAACCGGGAGACGGGCGCCATTGGACACAAGCTACTTAAATTACACGCATCTCAGCGGCGATGACTGTGGAGGACTGTCGTGTAAGAGCGAAAGGGACGCTAACCGCTGTCCGTCACACGGTGGCTGTTGGGGTCGCGTTACATTCACGGGCCGATTACACCCTCCGCTTCCCCAGAACGTGGGAAGTCGGGGGGAGAGAGAGAGAGAGACAGAGACTGATTTCGTGAACAGATAAATGCCGCTGGCAGTTTCGGTATTTTGATGCCGCTGTCCTCTGAAAAGTGATCATTGGATTTCAATAGATGTATGGTAGCAATTTTAATATTCATGGCCAGAAGCCTATGACTCTATTATAAAATGTTGGGGTTTTATATTTGCTTATTTGAATTGTCTTTAGGCAAATTCCTAGGATTCCATTGTCTGATTTTTTATTTATTTCTGTTTTTTTTTTTTTTGCTGTTGGATGTTTACTAATATGATGTACATCCTGAAGCTCTGGCTTGAGCCCAAGTTCACGTCTGACAGCTATGTGACGTTGCTCTGATGGCATCTGTGCCCAGAAATATTGTTTGTGACTTGTCCTGATCATATGTAGAGTTGCAGTGTGTGGGAGGGGGTGGGGTATTTAGCAGGTGGAGCTGTACATTCCCTGAGGAGGGGGGTGAGGAAGGGGGGAATCGGGCACCTCCCTGGACGCCCCAGACCCCCCCGTGCCCCCGCATCATCCATCCTGGGGCCTAATCGAGTTCTCATATCAGCAGATCTCCCGCCAGGAGCCAGCGCCTGATGCCCCCGACACCGAGCGCGACGGAGCGACAAATTTCTAGCAGCGGGACGCCTGCGGCCCCGTGGCCTGCCTGCGGGGGGGTCGTGAAAACTACCTGTAACCCCCCCCCCCCCCCCTCCCGCGTTCTGACCCTGCTGAGAAAGCCCCCACGCTGCGCCGGTCATTCGATTAGCCTGCCGCTGAGCGAGTCTCTCTCTCTTTTGTCCGGCTGCAGGCTCCAGCCTCCAGACTCCGGACTCCTGCCGGGCGAACACGCTGTTACCCCGGGAGGGGGTAAAACAAAACAAAAAAAAAAAAAAAATGGTCAAAAAATGAAAAGGGAGCCGGCTCCTGGGATATGAATAACGAGATCATGTGACACACGGTCGGAGGCGCGCTTTGGCATTAGCGCCCGTTAGCGCCATGCCGTCGCCGCGCTGACAGCGAAGCACAGCGCCCCCTGCTGGGAGCTCAGCAGGCCGGCTGCGGGCGGTACAGGCGTTTGGAAACGGCTTCCCGTCGCGCGTGTGTGGGCCAGGGGATCTCCCTCTCTGGCCCCAGCCTGATGTGAGAATAGCGCTAATATAGGTGCACAGCCGCCTGACTGAATGTGGAAAAATTCAACCGTAATAGTTCTGATCTTCTGGCAGTGCCTGTGTCACATGACCTCTCTATCAGTGTCACATGCTCATCATCCTTTTCTCTAAAGAAACACCTTCATCTCAAAGAGTCACCCCAGTAATTTACTACTAGTACTGCCACTACTGCTACTAATAATAATAGTAATATTTAATTATTATTGTTATTGTTATATTTATTGTGGATTGGCTGCAGTTGCGTAATCATTATTGTGGGTTTACTGTGTCCTGATGATCCCCTCAGATTTGGTGCACAAAGTTGACGTCAGTGAATCATAAGCACCGATCAGGTGAAGAAAGTCACCGACACTGTGATTTAACGGGGATTTTTTCACCTGATAGAACTCCCCTTTCTCCCCCCCCCCCCACCCCCCTCAAGGCCCCGGTGAGCTCCTGGTGATCAAAGCCAGTGGGCAGGACGCCCTGCCCTTACCCCCCCCCCTCCATTTTAATCTCATTTGCCGCTCTTTTCTTGGTCCACAAAAGGAGGCGGGCTCTGGGCCAGCCCGCTCCCATAATGCACTCTGTCATTTAGTTATGATTAGAATGTTGGTGTTGTGGTGTGGCGGAGAAGCCTGGTGTTGCCCCCGGTGACAAACAAAGGTGATGGAGATGAACAGAGGAAGCACAATGAATACCTAAAAAAAAAAGAGTCACACCCCCTTGTGCCCCCCCCCCCCCCACTCCACAGCACCCAGCACCGCTGTGGCTGAAAAAGGTGCATGCCCCTGCCTGTTCCCTTCCTGTGTATGTACGGGCACCAGGGTTATGGCGGGGACCCCAGAAATATTTGTGGGTTCACGTTGATGTGGAGTGCCCGTGTTGAGAACGCACCTGGTGTTCATGTGCTTACAAGTCCCACAGCTGCTGGAGATTTACCCTTCAAGGTGTGAGATCACAAATGTGTGATTAGAATCTTCTTAAGTGAACATTCTAATGCTGATGTAACAATCACTGCTCCTTTGCGGTAACTGAAAGCAACGTTAGAGTTCTAGAACACTGACTTTTTTGAATTTTGAAAAAACATTCCCTGAAACTTTCTCTTCAAAGGGCTAAAGGTCATGCTGCCTGTTTGTCACAGAAAGGGTGAAAGCAAGCGCCCTTGCTCAATTGACAGTGTGGCATGGAAGCATCAATTAAATGCCAAATTCTCTGTCTGAAAGAATAAGTTGACACCGCTCTCCAGCGTCCGGGAAATCCATCAGAACTGACGCAGACCGCACTTGGGGCAACCGCCGCGCGTCCTTCGCTAATGGCCGACGTCAGCAAAAAGTTCCAAGGGCCTTCGCGGGCGTTAGCTTTGAGGCCATCCCCTGCTGAAAAGGGATGTTTCCAAACTCTTAAGATCATTTACACATTCACAGAGGGGCGGGAGGGGGGTAGGGGGGTGAGGGGGGGAGGGGGGGGGGGGTGACCCAAGATAAAGGGGTGCGCTGCAATAATTAACCAGGGAAAACGATTCGTTTGGGGACTGACAAGGCCAGAAACAGAAGCGGGCAGAAAATAAGCAGCGATGTGCGTTAGTCACGAGCGCACAGCTGCAGATGGCTTTCTCTCGAACCTTCAGCCCGGCAGGATTGATGTCCCGGTCAGTTTGACCCCCGCCTGTCAGTGTTCTCAGGTTCTGTTACGTTAACTGTTCCGATGGATAATGTTAATTTACGTTAAAATATGTTCTGAATTGTGAATGACAGGACAAGTTTCATATGCTGTGTTATAAACTTCTGCTTACTACTGCTGCCGCTGCTGTTACTACTGCCACTACTACTACTACTACTAATAATAATAATAATAATAGTAATAATAATGCTTGCAAATATAATTTCCCTCTGTTTTTGAACTTCCACAGTTTGAACTTCCATCTGATTGCAATTCCCAGGCTACACTTAAAACAGGGGTCTCAAACTCCAGTCCTGCAGGGCTG
Source organism: Anguilla japonica (assembly GCA_025169545.1). Classification (NCBI taxonomy): domain Eukaryota; kingdom Metazoa; phylum Chordata; class Actinopteri; order Anguilliformes; family Anguillidae; genus Anguilla; species Anguilla japonica. Next base: position 5,583,644 of record CM045886.1, read on the forward strand.
CAGCGTCTGCAGGCTTGTGTGGTTTTCCCTGTTGGTCCGCAGGCTTTGGATTTTAGGCCTTGGAACGAACCCAATCGGTGCCCGTAATTAATTACTTAATTTCCCGAAACATACGGGAAACCAGCAGGCACTGCAGCCCTGCAGGATCTGAGTTTGAGATCCCTGATTTAAGTGGCTGTAATTTGGAGCGCTAACATGTTGCCGTTGGCGGTGTGCATAGGTGTACAGTTACTGCCATTCAAAACACAACTGAAACAAATCACGCTAAATGTGGCCGATCTGGGGAACTAGTGGGAACAAAAGTCTGTTTGGTTCTTTAAAGCGTCATATCTTTTTTTTTGTTGTTGTTGTTGCTAGCCCTCCACAAACAAACCCGTTTAAAGTGAAATCTGTAGCCTTTGTAGTTAGTTCTTCTCCCGTTGAAGCAGTAGAGCACTTGCAGTGTGAACAGTTCACGTTTTACATCTGTTTCAACCAAATGTACTTACTTGACACGTCAGAGTTCAAAAACGTTTTTTTTTTTTTTTTTTTTTCTTCTTTTTTGGAGTTCTGAAATTTCAATCCATTCTGCCAGCAGCGGGAATCGGATATGTTGTTGCTGGGGCACGGTGCGGGAAAAATAGCCACAAGCGTCAAGAAGTGTGCTTTTGTGTGTTTGGTTTATTGGGGGGGGGGGGGGGGGGGGGGGGGGGGGGGGGGGGTGGGGGGGGGGGGGGTGTAAATCTAAAACTGACGGGCCACACGTTCCCTGCGCCTCGCCTGCGTTTCGGATCTCCTGTCCCTTTCACGCCCGGTTCCGAAGAGAAAATAAAAGTGCAACGCGATCCTCACTCCTAGCGCCTGCAGCACCACATCAAAAGCAAGGGGATCGGATCACGTTAAGCGCCGCTCCACTCTTGACCTTTGACCTCCGCTCTCCACAGTCTTTTTTTTTTTTTTGCTGAAGATAACACAGTCTTGGGTTGAAAAGAAGGTTTCATTTATTAAATTTATCAAATGTGCACAGTCCAGTTTTTCTCTTACGTTGTGGCAAATGTTTTGGATTTGGCATGGGGACAGGGCTTATATATGTAACAGATATAACGTGTCATAGCAACAGTTTTGTTCCCTGAGGAGGAAAAATCGCTGAGATTTAAGATCAGTGATCAGTCCCGTTACTGAGCTGATGTTTGTCTCCTGGTTTTAGCTGTACTGCAGGGCTGCCCAACCATGTTCCTGGGGATCTACCGTCCTGTAGGTTTTCACTCCAACCCTAACAAAGCCCTCCTCATTCAACAGCTAGAGCTCTCGTTGAGCTGCTAATTAGTAGAATGAGGTTTGCCAGAATTGGGGTTGAAATGAAAACCTCCAGGATTGTAGACCTCCAGGAACAGGGCAGGGCAGCCCTGCTCTAGCTGTTGAATGAGGTGTGCTACAATTTGTGCGCTGCAACTACAATTTATTGTGAATAGACTTGTAAAAATATAATAGTAAATATGTATTCACTGCAATGTATTTTACTATCTTGTAGTGGTAACAGGTTGTATGTTTGCTTGTATATTGTGACGGTTTGCAGATATATTTTCAGATGTACTCCGTGTATGTGGGGGGTCAGACCTGCCCTGGGATGTGAGAAGTGGGGGGGGGGAGGGGGGTCTGAGCAGTGTGGTATAATTTTTGTGGCTGTTTCCCAGGGTGCACATCAAAGAGTTTGGGGCGACCCGGTGGTGGTGACAGGTGGAATGGCCGTCATGTTTAGAGAACTTTGGAGGGGGGGTTCAAGGCCCGTTTTTGTCTGGGGGTGTGATGGCATGGAGTGGCTGGTTTTTTTTCCCCCTCTTTTTTTTTTGTGAACAATTATTTTAAGAAAACAGAATAACAAACAGGAACGCCACAAAATTCCTTCACCCCTTAAATGCCCCAAGCCCCCCCCCCCCACCCCACCCCTGGAAGAATTGCGGTGATATTTAAAGAAACATTTTTTTTTAACGGATAATTAATTAGGATGAAGTGAGGTCTGGTCTCCAGCTGATCTCCAGGCTGGTATTCTCCCATCCTGACAGTGAATTCCGCGGTGGGGGGAGAGGGGGGGGCTGTTTTGAATGTGAAAGGGTACCCCCTCGCGTATTGGGCAGTGGCCTGGTGAAAGGGGATGCAGGATGCTGGCAGCCCTACAGGGCGGTGCCCCCCCCCCCCCCCCCCCCCACCAAGGCAGGGCCCCCCGACATTCACGTCAGCTTCACTTTCCACACCACTCACTCCGTGCTCTATAGCCCCCCCCCCCCCCCCCCCCGCTTCCTGCTTTGAGCTCCCCCATAATCCTACCCCCTGTGGAGCTCCGTGGGTGTAGTCCTGGCCTGCCCCCCCCCCCCCCCCCCCATCCCGAAACCCTGTGTACACTATCCGATCATTTGCTGGATGCTGGAAACACAGCTTTGGGGTGTGGGGTTTGGGGGGGGGTTGGGATATGTGGGTGGGATGGTGGTGTGGGGGGCACGAACAAAAGCTGGGCGATAGAAGATAAAATAAAAAGTTGAGAGACTTTCGGATTGGAAACGTGAGACTGCCCCCCCCCCCCCCCCCCCCCCCCCCCCAGGGCGTGCGCTGGGCTTCAGGCATCATTAGCGCCTAAGTGCCGTGCGTTTTCCTGCGTTCGGTCTTTCAAAGGGCCTGCAGGAGAGCCCGTGGATCCGCTACACCGGGGGGGGGGGGGTATGGGTGGGGAGAGGGGGGGTTCTGCAGAGGCACTCCAGCGTAGGGGCCGGATGGGGGGCGGGGATGAGATAGGAACGGGGTGAGTACAGGAGTCTGCTAGGTTTTAAGGCTGTCCTGAGCTGCGTCTTGTTCGGTCCTCTAGGAAAACTCGTTAATCGGAGGATGCAGGGGCACTAAGGTTACTGGGATAGGCCCTAAGGACACTGGGATGAGACCCTAAGGCACTGGGATAGGCCCTAAGGTACTGGGCTGGACCCTAAGGCACTGGGATAGGCCCTAAGGTACTGGGATGGACTGTAATGGCCCTAAGACACTGGGATGGCCCTAAGGTACTGGGATAGACCCTAAGACATTGGGATGGACCCTAAGGCACTGGGATAGACCTGAAGGCACTGGGATGGACCCGAAGGCACTGGGATGGACCCGAAGGCACTGGGATAGACCCAAAGGCACTGGGATGGACCCTAAGACACTGGATGGACTCTAAGGGACTGGTATAGGTCCTAAGGTACTGGGATAGGCCCGAAGGTACTGGGATGGAGCCTAAGGTACTGGGATACTTTTAGCACACCTTGTTCAGAGGAGCCTCACATTGTACCTCCCCCTGAGTATAAACAAGGGGAAATTAAGATGGAGGAGGAGGAAGAAGCAGCCTGCATCCAATATATTTTTTAACGCTTCCTGTGTGAGGGGAGCCAGACGGACCTGGGGCCGTCCTCTCGATGAAAGGGGCTCTTTCTCTCGCTGGGAGTCATGGGAATTCTTCAGGCTCGCTCGAGCGGAACGTCATCACAATAAAATCGAAAAAAAAAAAAGGACCCGTCCGCCCGGTGCACCTCCATCCGCCTCCTGTACTACCCTTTAACCACACACCTGAGCACCCCCCCCACCTGAGCACCCCCCCACTTGCACAATCTTAACACACCCACCCGCACCCCGATGCTTCAGCCTGTCATCGCCTGACTTTAGTTACGGCAGCACAACCCCCCCCCCCCCCCCCCCCCCCCCCCCCCCCCCCCCCCCCCCCCCCCCCCCCCCCCCCCCCCCCAGCTCTGCCCTGCCCCACCCCACACTGTGCCTCCCCCCCCCCCCTCATGAAACTCCAGACAAGGGCAGCTGGGCCACACACTGGGGTGGAGGTTTTGGGGGTGGGGGGGAAGAAGCTTCGATCCTCATTTACCACACCTTGAACCTGACTTCCCCCCCCCCCCAGATTTGGCTTCTGGTTATATGCTCTCCTCCTCATTCAAATCAGATTCAGCAGAGAAAAAAGTACAAAAGTAGTTCGCTTTGCTATTCTGTGTTGTTTATTCATCCCTCCCCCATTCAAAGGCTTCAGGTACAAGTCTGTGATAGATAGCCACAGAAAGTCATGCAGGAAATATTGAAAATATCGTAGGAAGTTAATTAATACGCAGCCTTTTGGCTTCGCTGGGTCAGACGGAAGCACCACTATGCTGAGCGCTGTGTGCAGACGCGTGGCAGGACGTGTGGAAACTCCGTCTTCCGCACTGGAATTAAGGGTCGTGTCGTGCAACGCCGCTGGTCTACACTCAGGTTCGGCGCTACGAGTCTGGGAGTCCGGGTCTTGGAGCTCTGTCCCGCCTCTGGGTGCCTTTGTGGCGGGGTTGGTCGTGGCGGGTCGTCTTTTGATGTGCGTGTTGAAGAGTTCACGGTTCGAGCGGGGTGCCCCCCCCGGCACCCCAGTCTTTGCCTCCCGTGGATTAAAGGCTTCCTGCGGACAGAATCGCGCCCCCCCCCCCCACCCCTCCCCCCCACATGAAGGCCAGGATCCCTGTGACTTAAAGACAAGGAGCTCGGAATCTTTTCACACATCCTGAGGGGTGGGGGGGGGGGGGGGACCTTGGGCCCTACCTCTGAAATCTATACGCCTTCCGATGAGTTCATCTCTCCTTGAATCTGCGATGACCACCTGTTGGTTTCTCCCTGCACCCCACCCCCTTACGCCCCCCCCCCCCCTCCCCGAAGACAGCCATTGTTATTTCTATATGTTACAGGGTAGAAACTTTAGCTTTCCCCATTTTCATTCACCACGTTATTGCCATTCTATATAATCCTTTCAGCATAGTAACATGTCTGTCCTCTGGCTGCTTTTATTGTAAAGCTGTGGTAGGAGAATCTTTTTGGTTTTCTATAAGCCCTTCAGTATCCAAAGCATTCATGACGGCTAAAAGACACGAGGAAGCCAACTCCGTCATGACAAAAAAAAGACAAAAAACCCTAACATTTTATGGGTCTTTGCTTTCTGAGAACTATCAAAAAAAACTGTTGCACAACAAAAAAAAAAAAAAACGTTTATGGAAAAGGGGCTCAACTTTTACAAGACGCTCTGAAAAGAGACTCTTATAATGCATGGGCTCTTTCTGGGCAGCTATAAAAATGAGTGTTGGGCAGAGACGGCTGGACTGTATATTTTTTTACTGGATGTGACTTTGTTGAGCCAGAGCAGAAGCACTTTCCTGCTCTTGACAAGTCGTGTGTCCCTGTGTGTTGGGTTGAGCAGAGAGTGCATGCGTGTCTGTGCATGCATATGTACTTGTGTGTGTGTGTGTGCGTGTGGTGGGTGTCTTTGTCTTTGTTATATTAACCTTCTAGATCATTCTTTTGGATTAACATGTGACTCACTTTCTGTAACCGAATTATTTAATTGCTTAAAATGCCGTAGAGTACAGTAAATCTTGATGAAAATTAGTAATTCAGTTTAATTCTCTTCCCTTTTTTTTTTGCATTTTTCGTCACGTCAAAGCCATTTTTGGGCAAACGAATTGCTCAGTTGAAGGCATGCATTTGACAATCTCCATTATGTACAGTTGGCTTTTCGTGGGAAATTCCACGGATGGCTTTCGATCAACATAACTGCATGGACACATTTGCATCAAAGGGCTAGCGAAAGGCCTACATCTGTTTGCCAGTGATTGAACTACAATTGGCCCATTACCATCTGAATCCGACAGCCAGACCTTGTATCAGGGCTTGCCCCTGCGAACTGTCACTCAGGCTGCGACCGCAAAGGTAATTGAACTTGACTATTATTAATAGCCCCCTGAAAACTTGCGCATTGAAGTTCCACTTTGAATATGTTAATAAAACCGGGCTCCGTCCTCAAAGGGTTTTAACACAAATCGGATATCGCCGACCCTCTCTCTCTCGAGAGAGAGAGGAGCGCGTACACAAAGAGAACTTATAACGCAATTAGTCACAGGGCACGCAGCTCCGTCGAGCTCCAGTATTTTAAGTCACTGCGCATTATTTTGACGCCTTTTGTGGAGGTTTACAGCCGTCAGAGCAAAAATGAATCGGTCACCGCCGCTAAGCACGTGAGAGAAATGTGCGTTTTTTGCGCGTCTCCTCTTTGAGTTTGAGTTCCAGCCTTTTCGCGCCCGCCTTTAAAACGATTCATATGCAAAGAAACAAATTTTTATCTGTCCTGACTTTGCGTGCAAGCGCCCCCCCCCCGTCTGAGTTCCTCTCCCTCTGGTGGACAGCGGGCAGTCTGAGGCACGGCCGGGACAAGCTGAAGGAGAGGGGGGGGGGGGGGGTTGTGGGAATCTCTGGTTTTGGTCGCTGGGGATTGTAGGAAACTGGGTTTGGTTGGAGGGAATTGTGGGGGAACTCTGGGTTTGGTCAGAGGGGATTGTGGGAAGCTCTGGGTTTGGTTAGAGGGGATTGTGGGAAGCTCTGGGTTTGGTCAGAGGGGATTGTGGGGGAACTCTGGGTTTGGTCAGAGGGGATTGTGGAATTCTGGGTTTGATCAGAGGGGGTTGTGGGAATTCTGGGTTTGGTGGGAGCTCATGTTCTGTGTGGTATTTGTTCTCCCTTCGGGTAAACTGAGGACACCTCCTTCCGCCATCAACCCGTCCAGCAATCGACCGGTAGGCTGCCAATAGCATCGGTGGTGTCAGGACTACCGTGTTCTAAAACTTTCAGTTGCTTTCAGTTGCCCGTGGCGATTTGTCACATCAGCTGATCACATGTCTGTGACCTCACGCCATAAAGGGGTACTGAAAAGCCCTGCGTTCTCCTTCAGCCTGGGGCAGTTATAACTTTCTCTCTCTCTCTTTTCTGACTCTCTTTCTTCCGCCCACTCTTCCCGAGCGTTCGACCTCGCCGCTTGAGTGACTGCGCCCGACCGTGTCTGACCCCACCTGCCGGAGCTGGCTGGCACGTGTCTGATAGGCCGCTAAAGGTCAGGTGGTCGGGAGAGCCGCTGCCCCACGGCAGAATGCCGCCATTCTTATTTACGATTATGGGCTGTGACCTGACCTCTCCTGGGGAACGCCGGCCACTTAAAAAAAATGTGCGGCACAGGTCACCATGAACCCCTCCTCCCCCAAAAACGACAGGGTGTACCTGCTCTAGCCCCTTACTTAATCGCTGCTGGCATTTCAGCATGTGCGTAACTGAACACCATTAAAACGCTGAACTGAACACCATTAAAACGTGTACCTGAACACCATTAAAACATGTAACTGAACACCATTAAAACATGTAACTGAACACCATTAAAACACGCAACTGAACACCATTAAAACGTGTACCTGAACACCATTAAAACGCGCAACTGAACACCATTAAAATGTGTACCTGAACACCATTAAAACGTGACTAAACACCATTAAAATGCTTCTTTTTTTCCCCTACCATCAACATCAACAGTGTTTGAATTTGAACCATTTAACCGAATGTTTCCCCAAAAGCCAGCAATTTCATAATGCTGGCAGTACAGCACTCACACCCACCATAATCTGGATAAGAGCAGCAGTAAGTGAGTGGAATTTAACTTATTTAATTTTATTTTAAAATAAAAGACAGTGTTTGAGCGCATGTAGAAATTGGCCCTTTTTTTTGGTCCTGTTCCGTTTTTGCGCGCCATCGCATGTGGTGTGGGTCGCGGCGCGGCGTTATCGCGGTACCCCAGGTGCGCGCCAGGCTCGCCGCCGGCGTTCTGGCGGAAACGGGATTAAGCGGCCCGCTGCCCGCTGCCCGCGCGCGGTACAGGCGTGAGAGGCGGGAGAGTGATGCCTTTGTCTCCGTGGCGATAAGCCCCGCGGGCTCCCGCACAACATCTGGGGAGGAAATGCGCTTTTCCACGCTGAACACTAACTCATCAAAACGTATGTTTTACGCTGAACACTAATCTCATCAAACTGTGTTTTACACTGAACACAAACTCATCAAACCGTATGTTTTACACTGAACACAAACTCCTCAAGCCAAATGTTTTACACTGAACACAAACTCCTCAAGCCAAATGTTTTACACTGAACACAAACTCCTCAAGCCAAATGTTTTACACTGAACACAAACTCCTCAAGCCAAATGTTTTACACTGAACACAAACTCCTCAAGCCAAATGTTTTACACTGAACACAAACTCCTCAAGCCAAATGTTTTACACTGAACACAAACTCATCAAGCCTCTACACTGAACACAATCATCATCCATCTCTATCGTCCTGTGACAGAGCGTTACTGTGTGTGTTCAAACAGCCATGAGAGCGGTTCCTTCCTGCTTCGACCCAACAGAGGCTGGTGAAAACTTCAGGAATAATATTAATAATAATAAAAACTGCCACGCAGAGGTTTTTATTGATCACGCTGGAGCAGGGCTTCCCCTTTTAATTTCACCCTCAGGCCCTTTTATTATGCTTTTGACGGACAGGTGACATCATCAGATTGCTCAGCCTTCGCCAGAAGCTTGATCTCTGATAAGTGGTGTACAGTATAACTACTGTGGTGTAGTTAAACCATCAGAGGACAGAAAGGGTCTCCACAGATGGGCTAAAGCTGGTTTATGCACGGCTTTGAGGGTCTTGGAAAAGCGTAGGATCTGCTGTGTTTTTTTTTTTTTATTTTTGTTCATTTTTCTCTCTCTCCATCGCCTTAAGATCAGCAGCCAGTTTAGAACATGAGAGGGACAAGACCGAGTTTATGGGAATTAGCCGTGTAATCGTCAACTGCTTTAAGCGATCAGTGACATGCTGATTAACCGCAAAAAAAAAAAAATAAACAAAAAACAGTGGGCTTCCACTTCCTGTTCTGTACTCGTGCACAGGAAGACGCTGGTCTTTTACGGCTTATCAAGAACCCAGTGAAATCCCCATGCCTTTTCACAAGCTGCATTTTCATTCGTAGCCACTAGGGGGCAGGGGTATGGTATTTGGTGCAATTATCTTAACAGACGTCAAGTTTTTAAAGCAATTCTGTATATATCTGAGAAAAAAAGAAACGTTTAGCTCATGGAAAAAAGTGCATGTACATTTTTTTTCTCAGTTACACAGAAACAAAAAAATAAAATTCATTTATAAAAATAAAATAAACGGTGGGTTTGACTCGTTTCAAGATTTGCCAATGGGGTAAGAAAATTTCCCCAGTCAAGCAAACAACTTAAAAAAAACAATCCAATATTTTCTGCTAAAGATTTATTTTTTTAATGTAAAAAATATTTTAAGTCTAATGGCAAGACTGAAACACAAAAGATTTGGCTGATGTAACCATTACATTACATTACTGGCATTTAGCAGATGTTCTTATCCAGAGTGACTTACATTTAACATAGCATTTACATTGCATCCATTTGTACAGCTGGATATACTGAAGCAGTGCAGGTTAAGTACCTTGCTCAGGGGTGCAACGGCACTGTCTGACCCAGGAATCGAACCTGCGACCTTTAGGTTACAAGACCAGTTCCCTACCCATTATGCTACACTGCCGCCCAGCCTCCACACCGTTCACTCCCGATGCACACGGCGCAGTGGCCTGCCGTGAGGACGGCGCAGCACGTTTTATATCTGCTGTTATACCAGTGGCCCCGCCCCTAATCCTTGAGCGCAGTTACAGAATCTGCTCACTGCGTCTTCTCCACATGTCCACATGTCCAACCCTCAGGTGGCTGTGTAGCACAGTGGGTGAGGATCTGGGCTTGGAAGGTCACGGGTTCGATTCCCGGGTAGGACACTGCCGTTGGACCCCTGAGCAAGGTACTTATCCTGCATTGCTTCAGTATATGCACTCACCGGCCACTTTATTAGGCACACCTGTTCAACTGCACGTTAACGCAAATATCTAATCAGCCAATCACATGGCAGCAACTCAATACATTTAGGCATGTAGACATGGTCAAGACGATCTGCTGAAGTTCAAACCAAGCATCAGAATATGGAAGAAAGGAGATTTAAGTGACTTTGAACGTGGCATGGTTGTTGGTGCCAGACGGGGTGGTTTGAGTATTTCAGAAACTGCTGGGATTTTCACGTACAACCGTCTCTAGGGTTTACCGAGAATGGTCCAAAAAAGAGAAAATATCCAGTGAGCGGCAGTTCTCTCAGCAAAAATGCCTTGTTGATGGCAGAGGTCAGAGGAGAATGGCCAGACTGGGTCAATCTGATAGAAAGGCAACAGTAATTCAAACAACCACTCGTAACAACCGAGGTATGCAGAAGAGCATCTCTGGACGCACACCACTTCAGCTACAGCAGCAGAAGCCAACCCGGTACTAGCTAGGTGTACCTAATAAAGTGGCCAAGAAGTGTATATTCAGCTGTATTAATGGATGCAGTGTAAATGCTATGTAGAAGTTGTGTAAGTCGCCCTGGATAAGAGCATCTGCTAAATGCCTGTAATGTCCTACCTTCCCCTCGGTCAGGCCCCGTGTGATGACATCACCACGTGTCAGCCTTCCCAGGGAATCTGCACGTTCAAAAGCCACAAATCAAGCTTTAAAAAGCAGAGGCTCCTTTTTACGATGTACATACCAGATCTAAGCCTCGTCACAATCAAATAATCTTTTTTTAAGTAGGATTTCCAGCGAGGGTTATTTGTACATTAACACGGCTGCTTTTGTGAGCCATTTTCCAAAGCTAACGTCTATCCTTGGTCTGTTAACAATATCAGAACCTTGAGCTGTGCGACAACAGACGAAAGCTGAAATGAGCTTTCTGGTATGAAGACCGTTATGCTTCATTCCAAAGGTCTGTTGCTGCTAAGAGGGGGTGCTGTGAGGACATAGCCCAGCTCCTAGTCCAGCCCATGGGGGCGACATAGCTCAGGACGTAAGAGCGTATGTCTGGCAGTCGGAGGGTTGCCGGTTCGATCCCCCGCCCTGGGCCTGTCGAAGTGTTCCTGAGCAAGACACCTAACCCCTAATTGCTCCCAACAAGGTGATTGGTACCTTGCATGACAGCCTTTCACCGTTGGTGTGTGAGTGTGAATGGGTGAATGAGAGGCATCAATTGTAAAGCGCTATATAAATGCAGTCCATTTAGCTCACCGTAAAAGCAAAAAGAAAAAACATTCTTCTTTCAACACAAACAATAAACAAATCACCACCAATTTGTGCGAGATCAAGATAATATGAAGCAAAGCTGCTATATTTAATGTCTTAAGTATAAAATGCATAGCTCTTAACCCTCACATTAGATGCCTTTTGCAGAATCCTCACATCCCCCCCCCCGCACATCCCCCCCAGGCCTTTTAACTCATAATCTGCTTGTTTTCACCATGAAGTCCCTCAAAAACAAAAGTCCGGGGGGGGGGGGGGGGGGGGGGGGGGCGGTACTACTCTAGGGTACAGTGAAAAGTGGCTAGCTCAGATGTGCACAATATGGTTGCATTTAAAATGGGCTCTCTGCTCTACCCCCCCCCCCCTCTTAAAATCTTCACATGCCTTCTCCCCCCTAGTGTCTCTACACAGTCATTAGTTAGAGCGCTGCACCTGTGTGGAACTTTTGGGGGGGGGGGGGGATTTAACAGCTGGAGATGATGCACAGGACTGGGCTGGGCAGTGTTTTACATGCCTGTCAGTGTCTGAAACTTGTGTTCCTGTGTGTGTGTTTCACCTGCAATACAGAGCACTCATCTTCTCTTTTGCACACACTCAGATACACATACACACACACACAATCACGCACATACACAATCTCACACAATTACACACACTCAGATACACACACTCGTGTGCACACGTGCACACACATAAGAAACACTCATGCAAAACACTCCAGGGATGGGTAGGAATAATGCACTATACTGTATTTTTTTCCAAAATATGAAATACGTCCCATATAAATGTATACGTTATGATGAGGATGATGGAGGTGTGCTTGGCTTTGCGTGCCACAGCAGGACCAACCTCACGCAGAGAAAGAGCTGAGCAGCCCTTTATCACACATGACATGCGTAAATGGTGACGCATTTTTCGAAAGGCGGGTATTTGACGTGGTGCCCAGGACTGAGGAGGTGCCGGGACCTGGTGTTTCCTCCTCCCTGACCCCCCTCGCCCCCCCTCCCTCCCCCCCGTTCCCTGGCTTTGGACGGGCGTGTCTGTCAACACCGGGAGAGGTGATGCGCGTGTCAGAGATCTGGCCTCCCACGTTCACTGGGAGACTGGCAGCAAGCTGGGCCTGAGGAGAGACGGAGAGAGGGAGGAAGAGACAGAGAGAGAGGGAGGGAGGAAGAGAGGAACAGAGAGGAGAGAGGGAGGGAGAGACAGAGAGAGAGGGAGGGAGGAAGAGAGGAACAGAGAGGAGAGAGGGAGGGAGAGACAGAGAGAGGGAGGGAGGAAGAGAGGGGGAGTGAGAGGGAGAGACAAGGAGAGAGAGGGAGAGAGAGAGAGGGACGAAGGATGAGACAGAGATAGAGAGAGAGAGAAGGAGAGACAGAGGGAGACAGAGTGAGAGAGGAAGAGAGGAGAGAGAACGAGGGAGGGAGGGGGAGAAAAAGACAGAGGGAGGGGAAAGTTTTGCCGTTTTCTCACGACCTCTCGAGCTCCTGAGATCATCTGGGAGCTATTCATTTCCTGCCAGAAAGCCCCCCCACACACCCCCCCGCCCAGCACCCTGAGCCGGCAGGACGGGTGTGAGCCCAGCAACGGGAAGGGGGGGGGCCCCGCTGGGTGTTCCTCGGGACAAGAGAGAAAGAATAAAATATACTTCTTTTTTGGTTTTTTATCTCCGCCTTGGCTGCAGTATTGAGTCCAGGGCTTGGTACAGTGAGCTCTGGGTTTTAATCACAAGGCTTGGTCATGTTTCAAGCTGCAGTTAAACGCAGAAGTGCAGGAGAATGAATGTGTGTGTGTGTGTGTGTGTGTGGGGTGGGGGGGGGGGGGGGGGGGGGGGGGGGGGGGGGGGGGGCTGGATTTCAGAGGTGGCTCCATATGGAAGCACTTAAGAGCCGAAGTTGAGGAAACAAGCAGGGAGAGATCCCCCCACCCCCCCCGCTGCCCGGCATGCACGCGCTGAGTGTGGGAAAAGCTAATTGACGGCGTGAAAGGCAGCTGACGCCCCGCTGCGTGCGTGTGACGGTAGGCACGCGCGCACACGCTCAGTCGCTCAGTCGCGGCTCCCCGGCGGTCTGACAGGGGGGCGCGCGTCAGAGCCGACGTCGGGGTTTTTATGAGGGGGGGCCTCCATGCCACCCCCCCCCCCCGACCCAAGCCGGCGCGTAATTCCGGGTCGTTTCCACTTGACCGCGCCAGGGGTGGGATTTATTGCGCCGCCACGTTGCCGCGACGATATCGTCGACAGCAGTACCCCTGGCAACGTAACGGCCAACCGCGTGCTGCTGTGAACGCGTCGCGTGCTAACCAGACCAGGCAGTCTTTGGCCTTGTACTGGGGGGGGGGGGGGGGCTGTTCAGTGCTGTACGTTGCCGCGACGACATCGACAGCAGTACTACCCCCCCCGCGCAACGTAACAGCCAACCACATGCTGTGAGCATCGCGTGCTAACCAGGCCAGGCAGTCTTTGGCCTTGTACTGGGGGGGGGGGGGGGGGGGGCTGTTCAGTGCTGTATGCCGCCCCCCCCCCCCCTCCACACCACCTCCAGACCACCACCACCACCCCAGGCTCTGTAGGCCTTCACAGCTTGTAAACATGTTCGTCCCCGTGGAAACGGCAGCTCTTGCGTGGTTCCAGTCGCCCCGCTGCAGCCCCCCCCGTTTAAAGGTGTGATGGAAATTCGGAGCGATCTCCCCCCCCGCGCCGCGCACTGTGCCCCTTAGCGCATTAGTAATTGCAAACACCTGCAAATCCCCGCCCCCCCCGCCCCGCCCCGCCCCGCCCCGCCCCTTCCCAGTAAACTGGCCACACTGGAGTGGCATGGGAACTCTGCCGCACTTATAAAATAGGGGGGGGGGATTGTGTTGCAAACAGGGAGGGGATCGCTGCATTTTAACGCACACACTGGGAAGCTGTTGTCACTCTCTGGCATTCAGCTGTCAAGAAATTTTTTTTTTTTTTTTGTGCACTCCAACCAAACTTGAGAGCAGGGGGGGGGGGGGGGGGGGTGTAGTGCTCATTCTGAGCCCTTCTGACCCGCAGCGTTAACGCTGCCCTATCAGAAAGCAGTGAAATATGCGCGTGCTGCCACACACAAACCGTAACAAACTGCACCAACAGCGTTCAGTCAACCCAAGTAAGAACTTATTAACAACAGAATCTCAGGAACCCCGGTCCTGTCTGGTGCTGTGTAGCTAGCTAGTGTCGCTCATCTTCTCAGCCTAGCAGCAGGGGTATTTTTTGGGGTATTACCTACCTCTCTATTAGGCCCCCAAACAATAACGCATTAAAGCTAGCACAGAACAGCTCGCGCACGATGAAAGACGACTGTCCCGCTCTTTACTCTTCCGAAGCGCACACAAACGAACCTCAAAGAGAACGGTAACAATCTCTAATGATTCCGTAATTTTAGCTTGTAATTGCTCTTCAGCCATAGACTGCCGGGAGATTGCAGATATAAGAGTAACAATGTTCTGCCAGTCATCACAGAACAGCCGTTGACAGTTTGACACAGAGTAGTTTGGATGCAGTCGGGACTCGCGTCTGTCGTTGTCTTCTACACACAGGCAAAGGTCAGTCTGTATGTCTCACAAACGGAGAGAAATGAGAGGCGAATTATTATTATTATTATTTTTTAAGTTTATTACAGAGAGCGTTGCCTTGCTTGCACTGTGACACACGTTTTTTTTTTTTCCTTTCGCAAAGCTCATCGATCGCCATTGTTGGGTCGAGACCGGGGCAGTGAACTCTTCTCTTGCTAGATGGCGCCAGTGGTCGAAGAATGATATCACTCGTTCCAAATCAGCACGAGGCGCAGAGTGGGACTTTGTGGCGCGTATCGGCATTTATGAAACTGAAGCTGATCATATTTATTCCTTGTTAAACGGACATTAGGGGGTGTTTTACGCATCGTTTCCAGAACCGATATTACAAAGGGGAGAGAGGGAAGAAATCTGTTAATTTATACTGAATTTGTTAATTTATACTGAACACTGAATATGGTTCGGAGGGCACTTATTAATTGGCTTGAGTCCTTATTTATAATTCAAATCGCTACAGGATAGGACTAGAATGTAGGCGACAACACGCTACGTGAATCTTGTTTAAAATAGTTTGAACCTTTTTCCAGGAGCTTTTTAACTTGTATCAGATCCTGTCTGGTCTCGTTTCCCCCTGCGTATGTTTTTGTATTTCTGAAATCACCTGGATTTGGTGAAACACCTGGTTGGCCCGTGACCAAATCCAAAAGGCTTTAGAGGGACGAGTAGATCCTGCTCTGTAGGATCCTGGAAGTGTTTGTGTACATACCGTGTTCTCTTGTAATGTATTATGGTTGAGTCCGTTTCCGCGTGCACTGAAATGAGAACCGAGGAGGACTTATCCAGACAGCGTTTGGCACGCGATTATTCAGCTAGATAGGTGCTGGTTTTCGTTCCCCTCCCGCGCTGTGTGTGCGCGAGAGAGAGACAGAGAGGGAGAGAGAGGAGAGAGAGAGAGAGAGAGCGCTATGGACTTGAATAGTTTTTCAATGATTGATTATCACCGGGTAGCCTAACACATTTGCTAGTGTTTTATGAGATATGACCATTATCAATTTATATGTTAACAATATTTTCGACAGATTCAGGTTCAACAGATAGAAAATGTTCTTTCCTCGCTCGTCAGTTTACTTTTCCTAAAGATCTTTGTTAAAAGACTCATGCACGAGTCTTAACAACATAGGTTTGCTTGTTTAGACTGTGTGCTTTAACGACTGATGATTAGCGAATAATGCGGCATAATGCGGTGTGTAGGCTAGCTATATATCCTTCTTGGAAAAACTCGATGGAGTAGTTTTTACGCACACCATTAGGACATTACTTTGTATTCGAATGGACAGCACATTATTAATTGCACATTAATAAGTACGCTTGTGGTTATATTTCACCGTTTCTGTTTCATTAAAGTATGGTAATAAATTTCACGACTTTGGCTAAAAAAGATCAAGAAATTAAACGTCAGTTTCCGTCGGTCAAGCGTAGTTTTATCTGAGCAAACTGTAAACATGGAGACAGCGTGATGTTCTGGATATCTTTAGAAATTTATTTGTCTTCCAAAATGAAGAAATTTTTAAGAGCATTCAACATTTCTTTGGCATCACACAGTAAAAAGATACCGCGAATATAAAAAACGCACTTCATTCACTTGACAATACGATTCTCGTTTCAATATGAACTTTTCCCTCATATATACAAATATAGTGCAGAATCTTCTCTTTTATACATTTTCATACAAAAAAAACTTTCCGAACAGAATCTCGTAACATTTCAAGAATAATCTGTCTTTTTTTCAAAGTCTTTAAAATAACCCTCTACCAAGGTCTCCATACGGAGTCCGCGGTGACTGAGGGTGCACCAGGGGAAACCGCCACTGGAACCGGCGTGCTGACGTTGTTGGCGTATACTGGGATAACTGGTCCATTGGTTGCAAATGCGGCGTTCGGAATCAAAAAAGCGAATTGTCCATCAGTGGCCGGCACGAGCTGGAAGCCACCGTACACTTTCGTTCCCTCGGACGGCAGACTGCCGGAAGAGCCGTTCTTGCAGGGAATCCCGTTCAGCGGTAGCACGTTGCCTTGCGGCGACGCGCCGGGGATCTGAACCATGGGTTGACCGAACGCGGGATGAGGAGCGCCGGCGGGTATCTGGTGCTGGGCCGATGGGTAGTTCAGGGCGTTGATCTGCGTCATGCAGCTGGCGAGGTGACCGAGGAGTCGAGTCCTGACCTCGGTGTTGACCCCTTCGCACGTGGACAGGAAACGAGTGACTTCGTTCATACACTCGCTGAATCCCGCTCTATATTTCCCTAGAACGGTGGGGTCCGAGTTCAGAGCAGCTGTCGGGAGGCAAACGAAAACGTCGTGAGCACGGTCAGTTCCTCAGATCCTTACATGGACACACTGAACCGAGATACTGTCCAGTAAATAAAACGTGTAACACAATTTCATGACTCGGGCACGATAAAAAAAAAAAAAAGTTGGAATAAACGGGTAAATAAATGACTCAATAATGTTTTGCAACTTCCTCCTGGAACACCCCTTAAAAACGTGTATATAAATAATGATAAGACCATGCGCCCGGAAGCCAAGTCGGTAAAAGCACAGCCGAATGCCATCGTGAACGCAGACGGAAATTTGGACAAATCAGCAATGACATGTTGAAAGATGTATTTATTTTATTTATTTATTTATTTATTTGACGGGGACAATTCACTATTATGTGATGTAAACGTGCCAGATTTAGCTAGATCGCTCATTTCCATCTGTTGTCCCTGGGCAGGCTGATGTTAACACGTTAACAACAAGCAGACCAGACTATAAGCCATAGTACAACATTAAAAGCACATAAAAACAGACACACGGAGCTTGTAAGCAGGCATGAGCAACACAGACGCAGGCACATTGCAACGATCAAAGTTCATTAACTCACCAGTCATCTGCGCTCTCTGTAGGTTTCTGAGGTGTTTCACTGTCATTTCAAGGATGTCCGCTTTTTCCAACTTTGAGTGCCTGGAGCTCTGCGTGAATACGATTTAATTTGCTTAGTGTCCATTAAATCATAGCAATACAGTAAACAGAATTCTGTCGCCTCATTTAAAACAACGCTCAAAGCAAAACTGCCAGTATTTGCGCATGCTAGACCAGGACTGCTTATGAATTGGAGCTTGTAAATAGCGATGTTTATATTATCTACTTATAACATAAACCTGTCGTGTTACTTACATCCTTTTTGAGCGCGTCCAAGATTAGCGTTTTCAGATGGCCCAGACTTTCGTTGATTCGTGCTCTTCTCCTTTTCTCCATAATCGGTTTAGATGACTAAAAAGACAAAAAAAAAAAAGAAGCAAAATGAGAGATGTTACGACTTGCACTACACGGTTTCTGCAGCTGCGTCATTGCTATGTGAGACTGTCATAATGTCTAATGGCAAAGACAAGACCGCGTACCTTTCTGTGTTCCGAGGCCGTCTTGGGTTTGTCCGGTGTTGTGTTGATGCTCGCCGGAGTAGCGGCAACCGGTGAAGAGGACGATTTCTCCATTGTGTCCGCGGGCATCTTCAGATGGAAAATTATCCCACGCGCTCAGCAACAGCGAGTCTGTGGAATCCCTCAAAATGCCGTTTGCCGAGACAACTGTAGCCTTATTTAACAAAATGCAACCGCTTCACCGCGAGAAAAGTCCTCGAGAAAACATGAAAATCCCCAGTTTTTTTGAGAAATGGAGCCCTTTCCTTTGAGATGTTCGGGGGGGAAAACGCAGTGCTTTGCAGAAGTACACCTTTATGAATGGAAAACTGTGTCCCCGATGGAGCGGAGCGAGAACGGTGTAACCAGCTCTGAGTTTACAGTTAGCCTGTCAACGTCGAGAGTGCCTTATCGCACTTCTTGCGCGTCTTATTTATATCTGAGACTGCACGCGAACGGCTCGTGTGAAACTTCCCAAACTTTCTTTCCCACAGTAACTTTCTACCAATCAGCGCGAGAGACACGCGGCCCGAGGGGAGGATGGCTCGTGGTCGGCGCGCCTCCATTGGCTGTTTGGTGTTTGAGCGCGCGGCCAATGGCGCACTGCCGGTCTCGGGGCACAAGCGGGCCTCCGCCATCAATCATTTCGTTTGCGTGTTAACACTTTAGGTTCTACTGCCAAAAAGTGGCAGGATTTCGTCTTGCAGTTAAATGGCTGTTTTCTAATCTTGTCTAAAATGATCCAATGTCAAGGGTGTGTGAAAATAATCAAGCCCGTATCATTACAATATATAAACTGCACATTGGCAAATTACACTATCAATTACGCACAGCATAATTGGCTAATTTGCCTGTTAAGGTACTGAGATCTTGAAAAAATATAGAATAAATACTTAGGATGTGTCCTAAATAGGGAGGTCAGTTTACCAGGTGCTTGCGAATTTTAATGTTTTGTTCCAATCGCAAATGCTCAAGTTTAATGTATTAAGAAATACATAGAACATTGATATCAGCCTATTAATACTGAGAAAAGGTGAGGATTGAAATAGAATAATTGCAATAACTGTAGCCTACAGTTGCGGGGGAGGGGGGATATGTGCAGTGAACTGTGGATTGTGTTGTGGCTAGCTGTAAATTAGAATACTTGTTAGGAAGCTGAACACAATTAAAATGTTTGTAAAATGTTAATTTCAGGGACAGCATCTAATTAGGCTACATCATCGCCATTAGCAACAAGATGCAAAAAAAGTTAACCGCCGACTTTACGGGCGCAGCCTTAATTGCTGGCACTCGACTCGGCAGTGACTGCGCTGTGTCTTTAAAGCGCTGCGCGCGGCGCAAGCCTGGCAGTTTGACATCTGTCGGCATGCGATCGCTATTGTGAATGTGGAGCACGTGCCAGGATGTTTTATTGCCGCTGTGGTTGAGGTTTGGCGGCCGGGCTGGGGGTGGCGGTGGTGGTTTACATTAGAGGGAAGGTAAATAGCAGCTGCTGTGTTAAAGCCTGGGAAAACCACGCCCACCGTGAGCAGGATCGGGCTTATTGGAATGTGAGTCAGTGCAGTTATTTCTGAAAGAAGCACGAGGCGCGAGCAAGAGCGCTGCACTACTCGATGGAAGGAAAGGGTGGCGCTCGTCAGTCATGTCACAATTCACAACATTATCAGAGTAACATCAATGGGCATTTATTGTAGATATAACAACTTATGAAATTCCATTATTTTAATATTTCGTTTGAAGACCATTAGACCTATTTCTGCTTGTAACAGATCAGCCTACACTGGTAATCCATGCGCATTCGTTTAAAACATAGCCATTAAAGTTTTTTAAATTATTTAAATAATATGGAAATACCTCATTAATGTGAATGATTGTCTGGACACCGTTTAAGCAAATTAATCAATGTAAGCAACAATTGAGACAAATTATGTGAATGTCCCAACTCAAAGACTGGGTATTAATTAGCCTAAATAAAGTAGTTTGATTTTATTTATATGGGAAATACGCTACTTTACACATAGGCAATATCACCAGCAATTTACAATAGCCATGTATGCCTGACATTCGCGGGACTGCGTAAACGTTAGAATCTGACGGCAAAAACAACCTTTTACCTGCACTAATGCCATTTCCTGAAGGCGTGCTTTGTTAGTTTTGGTGGATGAAGAGTTTCCTATATCAACAGACGTTGCAGCCATAAGCACGTGGGAGGCGTTTGCTCTTGTTACCTTGTGTGGCTCGCGCGGCAGTACTGGCTCCGCTGCGCAACGCTGGGAGATCTCCAGCTGTTCCGCACCGCGCGACACGTGGCGGGCAAGCGACCGGGGGAAGGCGCTGCTCCTGCCGGATTGCAGGCGGCAGCTGGGAGACGCTGCGCTCGCTGTGCTCAGATCAGGAATTTGATAGGCGGATTTTCGAAACGCTTCGCTCCTTTCCGCTTTGCCTATAACCGTGTGGATCTGTTTGCACAGGCGACTGCCTGCTCAAACTGAGATATTAATTGATCACAGACAAACAGAATAACAGTACAACATTTTTAATTAACAATTAAAAAAAAAAATATATATTAGCTGACAAGGATGTATGGACCTACTAAAGGGATGCAGTACTAACAGCTGTAGAGTGGAAAGAATTTATAGCTCTTTATAACACTGTGCCTGACACATTCCAACAAACATTTAATAGTACTGATAACAAGAGAAAGGACTCTTTTCTGATAGATATGCTAACTGGCATGACTGTGCTGCTGGCTGCCAGTGTGTCTAGGACTTTGGCACAGTGCCACCTCTAACTGTCTGGAGCCCAGCATTCAGACAGTCTCCATCTATGTTACATTGCATTACAGGCATTTAGCAGATGCTCTTATCCAGAGCGACTCACAATTTTTTTTTTTTAACATAGCATTTACATTGCATCCATTTATACAGCTGGATATATACTGAAGCAATGCAGGTTAAGCACCTTGCTCAAGGATACAACAGCAGTGTCCTACCCGGGAATCAAACCTGTGACCTTTAGGTTACAAGCCCAACTCCTTACCCATTATGCTACACTGCCGCCCTCTATGGCAGAACAGGGCACCAAAGGCATTTTTAACACTTTCGCACCTATGTCAGGTTACTTGATTTCAGGTATGGGAAAACCCATTACAGTTTAATAAAGGCCAGCATCCAAAACATTTCCTAGTTAAATCTGAACACTTGAATTCATTAGCAGTAATAAAGTGGCTTTGGGAGAGTTTTCCGAAAGTTTCACAAATTGTTTAGAATGTTTTTAACGATGCGTCAAAATGCAAAGCTACTTCCATACTGACCTGATCCGGTGCCCGGTTCAAAACTTACCCCAAAAAATGACACGTGCGCTATTCTGATCGATTGTGAATATTTTTCTGTTTCGGGAAATTTGGGCGATGTCATTTTGTAAAAAGCTGCGGGAATGGAAAGAGGGTAGACTGGTTCAATCGCTGCCAGAATCTACCGCTCAAACAATTTCAGGTTATGAGCGCGGCTGCCACCAGGGAGGTTCGGCCCCAGGGAAGGATCGCACACCGGGCCCCGCCACCCCGGAAAATCCTATGTTCTAATATTTTTGACAGCCCCTGCCAGTCCGGGCCCATCCCAACTTATACACCCCACCCCACCCCACCCCCGCCCCCCGTGATTACGAAGTTGAGAACGTGGCGGTCAGCGACCACGGGGAGACCCAAACGAATTACAGCCTAACAGCTCGACGTCGCGGGCTCCTTTCCGCTACCCGCAGGTAAGCTCTTATCGCGCGTATCGCGGCGGTATCTAGATCCCTGTCTCACGGTCACGTCGTTATTGAAGTCCCGCGCCGCCGCCGTCCGTGGCGGCGGCCTGACTCACACACACACACGCGGCAATAAGGCAATCACGCGGGGATAAAGTGCGTGAGAAAGCGTGCGATAGCGCAGTCCCAAACCAATTTTTGCCCGTAATCATCGCCCGGGAACGCACTTTAATACGTAACCAGTTTCTGCGCGCCGGTGCCAAGCTGGACTGGCAGTCGTCCAAACGGGGGGACTATATGGAGGACGGCGTCTGGGATCTTTAGAAAAAATTAAAAAAAAAAAGCTTTTAATCAAGGATGGGACAGAACCTTATATCACTTAAAACAAACAAGCTTTAAAAAGGCTGCACAGTCAAACTCGTTAGTCACACAAGGAGACCAAATACAAAAAGCTATAGAAGACAGTTGCTGTTATCTAAAGAGATGTATAGCATCAGGGCATTTGCAGTGACCTACTACTGAACAAAATCTGCAAATTGAAGTAGCATCCATAGTTCTTTTCACTGCCAAAATTCTTCTCCCTGAACTGTTCATGAAGTGGCTTATAGAGTATTTGGATGATTTGGGCTACGTTTTTGGCAAAAATTAAAATGGAAACTGGCCAGTGGTATTTGTAACATGATGGAGGGTAAATGAGTGCGCATGTGGGAGCATGTGTGTGTGTGTGTGTGTGTTTGTGTTTGTGTGTGAGTGCATGTGTGTGTGTGTGTGTTTGTGTGTGAGTGCATGCGTGTAGGAGTGCGTGTGTTTGTGCGTGTACTTGTGTGTTTGCATGCGTGCGTGTATGAGTGCGTGGGAGTGTGTATGTGTACGTGTGTGTTTGCGTGCATGCGCGTGTGTGTATGAGTGTCTTTGTGTGTGTGTGTGGGAGTCTGTGTGTGTGTACGTGTATGTTTATGTGTGTGTGTATGAGTGTCTCTGTGTGTGTGTGTGTGTGTGTGTGTGTGTGTGTGTGTGTGTGAGTGCGTGTGTGTGGGAGTGTGTACGTGTATGTTTGTGTGTGTGTGTGTGTGTGTATGAGTGTCTGTGTGTGTGTGTGTGTATGAGTGCGCGTGTGTGTGTGTGTGTATATAAGTGTCTGTGTGTGTGTGTGTGTGTGTGTGTGTATAAGTGTCTGTGTGTGTGTGTGTTTGTGTGCGAGTGAGTGTGTGTGTGTATGAGTGTCTGTATGTGTACGTGTGTGTGTGTATTTGTGTGCGAGTGCGTGTGTGTGTGTGTATGAGTGCTTGAGAGTGTGTGTATGACTGTCTGTGTGTGTGTGTGTCTGTGTGTGTGTGTGTGGGAGTCTGTGTACCAAAGGCGGTGTGTTTGCATACAGCCCTCTGGTACCGTCTCTGATCAGACTGAGGGGCGAGAGAAGAGCGGGTGGCAATCAAAGGAGGGAACACAACAGATAGAGAGAGAGAGAGAGAGAGAGAGAGAGTGGAGCGGAGAGGAGAAAGGAAGAGAGAACGAGAGAGAGAGAACAGGGGAGTAGAGAGGAAGAGAGAGAGAGCGGAGAGAGAACAGAGGAGAAGGAGGAGAGAGAGAGAGAGAGAGAGAGAACAGGGGAGTAGAGAGGAAGAGAGAGAGGGAGAGAGAGAGAACAGGGGAGCGGAGTGAGAAGAGAGAGAGAGAGAGAACAGGGGAGTAGAGAGGAAGAGAGAGAGGGAGAGAGAGAGAGAACAGGGGAGCGGAGTGAGGAAGAGAGAGAGAGAGAACAGGGGAGTGGAGAGGGCTTGGACAAGCTCCATATGTCCTCCTCCTCCTCCACAGCAGCAGACCCCCCCCCCAAGCCTTCCCGCCACGAAGGTGAAGCATCACAACCAGACAGCGAGGCGCGGAGCAGGGGTGTGCAGGCGGAGCAGGGGTGTGCAGAGTCTGGGGGGGGGGGGGGGCGCAGAGCGGGGGTGCGCCAGCGGAGCCGGGGGTGCAGTGTGCGGAGTCTGGGGGGGGGGGGGGGCGCGGAGCGGGGGGTGCGCCGGCGGAGCCGGGGGTGCGGTGTGCGGAGTCTGGGGGGGGGGCGCAGAGGGGGGTGGCCGGCGGAGCCGGGGGTGCAGTGGGCGGGGGTGCGCCAGCGGAGCCGGGGGTGCAGTGTGCGGAGTCTGGGGGGGGGGGGGGGGGGGGGGGGTGCGCCGGCAGGAGCCGGGGGCGCGGTGTCGGAGTCGGGGGGGTGGGGGGGGGGATGCGCGGGCAGGATGGCGAGCTCAGAGGCAGAGAAGCCGGAGAGAGTCACACACAGCGGGACCGGCCTGAGCACCGCCGCTGGGCACCGCCGGCCTCACACAGAGGAACCCGAACCGGAACCCGAAACCGCTCAGACTTCGCCCGGGGCTGCCCCGCAACCCCCCTGTCCCCCTCCCCCCTCTCCCCCACTCACTCGCTCGCTCGATCTCCGAGTCACAGCAGCCAAAAAATGCGGTTCGAGGGGGGCACGTTTTAAACGATGAGCGAGCCGGTTCATCGTGATCTTTGGTTTTCTTTTTTTCGGTTTATTAAAAACGAGGTTGATTGTTCACGCGTGCGAGGTCAGGAGGGATCGGACCGCCGGAGTCTTCCTCAGCGCGCGTGGCAGCGGCCCTGGAGTTTCGGTCCGTAAAAAACGGCAGGCTTGGTTTGCGGGTTCCGATCCGATGGCTGCTTCCGCGGGAGGTCCGTTAGTGATGGAGAGATAAGAGACGAGCTGTGAAGACACGGGCCTCGTTTATCTGGTAATGCGATACCTGTAATCATTATCTCTAATTGACACTGCTTCTTATGTACACAAACAGCGAGTACGAACGCCGCCCAGGAATGACTGTCCCGCCCGTTCTTTTCTCTCATTTTTTCCGTAATTTTTCATTTTGACGCGGAAAAACATGTCATAATTAATTGCAGCTATCTGGATAGCGTTTAGAGACACATTCTCACACACACACACACAACAAAGCTATTGTGAAGTAGTAGCCGGGAAAAAAAAAAAAACGCAGGCCTACCTCAAACTGTTATATTAAAATGCCACTGATGTCATCTGCCTGACAAGAAGGAAAAATAAAAATGGGCTTATATACATTAGGGCCTTGACAAAAGACCTGGAGTGATTTGAGAATATTTCTGCAAACTGGGTGCCAAACTATAGCAGAAACATTACATTACAGGCATTTAGCAGACGCTCTTATCCAGAGCGACTTACACAACTTTTTTTTTTACATAGCATTTACATTGCATCCATTTATATACAGCTGGGTATATATACTGAAGCAATGCCAGTTAAGTACCTCGCTCAAGAACCGGCACTAGAGATAGAGCAAAGCAAAGCTATGATAAAATCAATGCCCATCTGAGAAATGTGCAAAACAAAGGGATGGCTATGGTAAAAAAAAACAAAAACAAAAAAAAAAAAAAACATTGGCACTTGAGCACAAGCATGTGGACCTTTTCATCTCTGCAGCTTGCTGAAATCGGTGATTGATACTGTGGGAGTAGTGTAGCCTGTTTTACTGGCGGTGGTGGTGGTGGTGGTGGGTGGGGGTGGTATCTTTGGTCAGGGTGGGGTGCGAATTGATTAAGGATGGGGGGGGGGGGGGGGGGGGGGGGGGGGGGTTATAGGTACATCTTTGATGATGTCATAGTTTCAGCCAGCTTACAGCACTTCAGGGCTTCTGGGAGCCTTTCCTGTGTCAGAGGGAAATGTAAGCAAATGTCAGATAGCTTTCGTAGAAACTTTCAGGTGAAGCGTGAAGCCTTTGTGATTTATCCCTGCACCCCCCCCCCCCCCCCCCCCCCCCCCCCCCCCCCCCCCCCCCCCCACACACACACACTCCCCACACACCTCCGCTTTCCACCGCTTGCAGAAAAACTGTCCTGATTGGACAGGAGCTTATACCTCACCGATATCAGCCTCTTATTCACAGTAAAACGCCCGGTGTTAATTCAACTATAATCGAGTCAGTGCCTTATTGGCCAGGGGCTGCCTATATTCCTTCCCAACATTAGCCTCTCATTGGCCAGGGGTTACCCACGCTAGCTGCTATTGGCCAGTGGTCACAAACACTAGCCTCTCATTGGCCAGGCGTCCCCCACACTGGCCTCTCATTGGCCCAGGCCTGTAGATTACACCTCGCCATGTCGTCTGCGGACACGGGCACGCTGAAGACGCATACTTCCTGCGTTCTCATCCAAGGCGCTTCCCTGACGAGGTGTCATAAAATACTCCCAACGTCGTGCACCAAGCCGCTGATATTCCACCTTCCGAAAAAAAACTAACGTTACCGCTCCTATCTCTTGGGCGTCGATATGACCTCGCAGCTTCCATGTGAACGCATGATCTCAGAAAAGAAAGATGATGATTGTTATTACACTTCATTAAAAATGTAAACATTTGATATTCAATAATTATGTTGTTGTTATGGTTTATCGCCCAGCCATACTTCTGTCTATTCCTTCATTTCACAAGTGCAGCCATGGCTGAGGTTTCACTACTGGTTTCGCTTTTATTTCTATTAATTTTTATTTTCATAAAATGGCATTCCAGAAGCTTAATTTCTTTTTCACGAATTGCACCCGCTTATATTGCTTACTAGCTTATGTAGCTATAAGCTATAGCCGATATAAATAGGCTACATTTTTAATCGCACTGTGCCGGAACACTGCTATAATTAATTGTCCTCGTCTTGCCGCTCGGTTTTTTTGAATGACCCCGAAGAGGAGCTGGCTAGCAGGCATGACACACACACCGAGAAGCTGGGGAACCGAATCACAGACAGATACCCGCACGCATATGCCGCGTTTGGAGCGTTTCGGATTTTGAGATTCCACAGGTAGAGGCCGTGCGGACGCAGGAGCGTGCGATCGCGTGCCCCTGACTTCCGAGAGAAGTACAAACAGGCCTTTAAGCCCTTCGTGGGCCAGGCTCTATAGGATTGCACCCCCCCCCCCACCCCCACCCCATGCTAGCCCCTCTCTGGAAGAGGAGCACCTTTCCCGTGGGAGTTTGCAAAGCCAGGATAACCTTAGGACCTCCACTGGTTTTCTGCCAGAAACATTAAAGATCTCCCCCCCCCCCCCCCCAACCCCCCCTCTCCCCTTCTGATCACCGGTACATTATTCTCTCTCTCAGCCACTCTTCCCCCTTTCTTTTTTTTCCCTCCTGTTTTTTTTTTTTTCTCTCTCTCTCGAAATGGCTGTGAAGATTAGTTTTTTTTTTTTGGCCCCCCCCCTTCCCTCCTTCCCCCCCCCCCCCCCCCCCCCAACCCCCCCCCACCCCCCGCCCCCCCCTTTCCTTTTGCTTTTCTTTTTTTTTTTTTTCGTGGGCGCTCTGTTCACATGCTCTCCTGCCGCGGCGACCATTATCCGCAGATTGTAGAGCTGCCAATTTCAATTTAGCCGGCCTGTTATCAGCACAAAAAGCTTAATTTGAAAGGTGGAAATCAAACTGTCCTCGCGGGGAAGGCGGAGTGACGTTGATGGCAAAGCTAACGACTGGCTGCCGGGCTGCCTTCCTCTTTCTTTGAAGTGCCACGGCTGCCATTTTCTTTTAGCTTCACTAAAGGTCAAGTGCTGCTTGCCTAATAGATTTTTAAGCAAAAAAAAAATCCTGAATGTGAACAACAACAACGTACGTGTCTTTATCGTTTTATCCTCCGAGGAGTATGTTCATGTGTTTGCACATGATTCATATGTCTTTTCACCCCCCCCCCCTTTGTGTGCATGTATTTATAGTTTAAAGATGTTGACTATCCCCCCTAACCACCCCCCCCCCCCCCCCCAGCAAAGGTTCCGGTCTCTGGTGAACATACACATAGGGAATTATAGGGGGGAGTAGAAACCGGGGGAGACATAATGGTGGGTTTGGTTTTTTTTTTTTTTTGAAGCGAAATGTGTTTATGGGGTCGATTTTCTCATGTTATGACTCTGAGCTCCCTTGAAATGTGTTTTTTTTTGTTGCTTTTTTTTGGGGGGGGGGGGGGGGGGGGCTTTGTGTTTGGTTTCTCTTTCTTTTCATCGGAACTGAAGGCAGACCTGTGGCCTGTTGGAAAAGGGGGCACCAGCTGTGCTATCGCCCCCAAATCCGTCGCGTTGCGGAAACGATCCCCACAGTAAAACAGTGTCTGTGTGTGTGTGTTTGCCTCCCTCTCAGGCTCAGGCTCACTCTAACGATGAAGCTCCATTTTGTTTCGAAACCCTGAGATTACACACAGCTCTCACTATGATAAACGTGCGTATCTAGGGCTGTTGTCCAATGGGGCAGGACCGAAAGGAAAACAAGGGGCCTGCCCTTCGCAGTGTCAATGAGAGCCTGTCCGATACCGTGTTTGCCTCAGCCTATTAAAAACGATGGTGGGTCAATAGCCCTGGCTGTCTGAACACTGACTGGCAGGGTCAGCCTTAGACATGTGACTCACGTGTAAATATTTAAAATTGTTTATCGGATTTATGCGAATGTGTTCATTCTTACTGGATTCAGTCCGGGAGGGGATGCCTGTATTTCGTGTCCATGTTTGCCTTTCCCTACCAATGCTGATACCAATATGCAAGTAGACCGATAAAATTGGAGGCTGTTCCAGCTTCCGTCCATCCACTTTCTATACCTGCTTATCCACTATCTGAACCCGCTTATCCTGGGCAGGGCCATGGACAGGCTGCCAATCTATCGCAGGACACTCACACACTCATACCTCCGGGCAGTTTAGAACCTCCAGTTGACCTAACCCTGCACGTCTTTGGACTGCGGGAGGAAACTGGAGCGCCCAAAGGAAACCCACGTGGACACGGGGAGGACTTGCAGACTCCAGAAACACAGAAAGGGCCCAGGCCGGATTCGAACCGTACGTGAGGCGACAGTGACGCCCGCCCTCATCCGGGCCGGCCTGCAGGACGATGCCTTTCGGACGCGCGACAGAACATCGCGTTTTTTTTTTTTAACGCTGAAAAATGTTCTCTTCGGCGACGGACGGGCTCTCTCTCGTGCTGCCATGGGCCGCAGCGAGCAGCCACAGACGGAAGACGCCGGAACATTGAAATCAGATTGTAAACTTTTTTTTTTTTTTTTTTTTGCGGGGGCCTTAATGCAAAGACGGCTATATTTGGCCCGCGCAGTTTCGAAAATTGAAAAGGCCTTTGTTGGCACGGCTTCCATGTGTGTGACATCAGCTCAGAAGGGGGGACTTCAGTCAGCGGAAGGCTGTGGAGAAGGGACCGTTCTCTTGCGATCCACCGAAAAATATCTTCTGAAGATGAAACAAAAATCGTTTTCTTTGGAGCCCGAATCTGAAGCGGAAACCCCAGTGGAAATTATCTTAAAATGAGGACCGAGTTTGTTTATATATACATACAAGACTTATGTCTTGAGTTCATTTCAATGTGTGTGCATTGTGTGTACACAACAAGACATTAAGTGCCTTTGTAAAAATACACGCTTCATTTTGTGTATGTATTTTTTTTTAAGTTAGAGACAAAACAAAAAGTAATTTTAGACAGAATTTTAGGAATATTTTTGCTGACGTGGCGCACTGCTGGGATTGCTGTGCGGCTTTCACGCATGGCTTTTCCCGACTTCTTGGCTGTTACCGCGCACCACACACACACACACACACACACACACACACGCACACACACACACACACACACACACACACACACACACACGCACACGCACGCACACGCACACACACACACACACACACACACACACACACACACACACACACGCTCACACACACACACACACACACACACACACACTCACACCACACACACACACACACTCACACACACACACACACACACACACACACACACACACACACACACGCACACTCACACACACACACGCACACTCACACACACACGCACACACACACGCACACACACTCACACACGCACACACACACACACACACACACACACGCTCACACACACACACACACACGCACGCTCACACAAGCACACACACACACACACAGATGCTATCAATGGGTCTACAAACAGAAACCGTAGAACCAATGGCACTTTCATTCACTAGCTGATCCCGCTCCCCAAAGCACGGCCATCTCATCTTCACCCGTTACTAATTACTGCTTTACCTCTTAACCTGATTGTGTGCTGATTTGGCCGTGTTCCGTATTAGCCTTTTCCCGCGGCCTTGACTAACCAATTTTCAAGGATCGGATCCGTTCCTCCTTGTCTGAGAACGAAGAGGTGGGGAGGTTGGCGGGCCGAACCTGCCTGACCTGCAGATTGCAGGGTCACGGGTTCAAATCCTGGGTGGGACACTATAGATTCCATGGTGTCTCAGTGCAGTTTTTTTTTTTTTTTTTTTTTTTTGTCTAATCTGCCGAAGTTATTGCCAAAGTGGAATCATCAGTTTGGATAAGAGAAGTGGTAAAAATGAGAAGTCTTCTCCCCACTCTTCATCACAATCAGCCATCAGAGGCGAATTAAGAAGGGCAAAGATCAAGGAGATATCCAAGGGGGAAAGCTAATAGCCAATCAAATCAAATTAAATCTTTTTACTCTTATTTATCTAACCCTTACTGACAATGTTACTACTACTACACGTGAAGAACAAAAAATGCATGGAAAGAAAGTATAATTCCAAATGCCGTTAAGCCTATGAAATAATTGAAAAATTATATGCCACCTACATATGTTTATACTGCATAATCTGTGTGGTCTGGTCAGATTCTAGTTGGAGTAAGAACCACAACTTTTGACCATTGGCATTATCTGGTGGTGAAAAGCTCTGTGATTTTTTTGGGGAGGGCCTGTGTCCCCTAGAAATGTAAAATGGGTGATAGCCTTGTGCTGTTAGCGTCCTGTCCGCTAACTGGTGTATCGCTGTTAAACTTAGATTGACATCTTCCCAACAGTAGACTAAAACAATTGTGCCACTGACATTTGACCTTCGATCAGTTTTACAGTAGATTTCATTAAACCTTACGACCCCCGTGGCTCATGGACTAATCCGAATCAGAACCTTAATTGTACTTAGACTTAAGGGGGCGAATAGCTCAGGAGGTCACCGATTGTCTGGCAGTGGATTAAACGAAGTGTCCCAAGACACCTGACCCCCACTGCTCTGGCGAATGAGGGGCAGAGCGCTTTTTGAAAGCGCTATATAAATGGTCCATTTACCGATCGAACTTTTCGGGTCGGTCGAATGGCACGAGGCCTGGCAGGTGCCCGTAACAATCCGGCGGAATGTGGGAACATGAACCCCCCCCCCCACCACCACCCCCACCCCCTGTAAGAGTGTGGATGTCTAAACCCCCCCCCCCCCAAGCTGTCTCAGGCAGGAAGCAAAGGCCAGTCAGAAGGGGCTTAGCTACTCGGTGGCCTATTAACTCACTGTGGCCACTGGGGGAGATTTGGGAAAGGGGGGGGGGGGGCATACTGGAAGACGTAGTAGAACAGGGCTGATTTTTCCCACACGTCCACCAATTACTCCTCCAAGGGGGGGGGGGTAATCCGTATCTGCCGGCCCCCTCTTCCGCCATCCCAATCGGGCGGGTAGACCCTCATTTCTGCCCCACTACCCCCCATTTTTAAAACTAAGTAACTTTAATTGTCCTGGGAAAGTCATGCCTCCCCCCCCCCCCCGCCCCCCCACAACCCTCCTGGGGGGCACAGTCGCCAGTTTATAATTAATGTTGCAAAAGGAGATTACCGGCAGACTGGGGCAGTGCTGATGTGATGGACTGTGGCTGATCTCTCCGCCTCCAGACACAGGTGGGACTGCGTCTCTCAAATTCCACTTTCAATTTGCCTTAATGCCATGACTATTATTTTAAGCATATGCATTGCTATTAATGCATACATATTTAGCAATGTGTGTTTATTTTCACTGCAGCATATTTTTGTCATCCGAAAACTTGTATTTTCTCAAAAAAAATTATTTCTGCTGGGTCTCGGAAGAATGTTCTGAACAGTTAGCAGAAAAAAATATTAATTATAATTATAAAGAAATTGAATAACACAGAGCAAATGAAAGCATAATTGGTTATTAATAAAATAACCGTCTATGTATAAAACAGGAAGAGTGGAGACCAGAGTAGAGACTAGAGTGGAGACTACAGAGACTAGAGTGGTGACTAGCTGAGATTAGGGTGGAGACTAGCAGAGACTAGAGTGGAGACTAGAGTGGAGACTAGCTGAGATTAGGGTGGAGACTAGAGTGGAGACTAGCAGAGTCTAGAGTGGAGACTAGCAGAGACTGGGGTGGAGACTAGAGTGGATACTAGCAGAGACTAGAGTGGAGACTAGCAGAGAAGTAGAGTGGAGACTAGAGTGGAGACTAGCTGAGTCTAGAGTGGAGACTAGAGTGGAGACTAGCTGAGACTAGAGTGGAGACTAGCTGAGACTAGAGTGGAGACTAGCAGAGTCTAGAGTGGTGACTAGCTGAGATTAGGGTGGATACTAGCTGAGACTAGAGGGGAGACTAGAGTGGAGACTAGAGTGGAGACTAGCAGAGACTAGAGTGGAGACTAGAGTGGAGGCTAGAGTGGAGACTAGAGTGGAGACTAGCAGAGACTAGAGTGGAGACTAACAGAGACTAGAGTGGAGACTAGAGTGGAGACTAGCTGAGACTAGAGGGGAGACTAACAGAGACTAGAGGGGAGACTAGCAGAGACTAGAGGGGAGACTAACTGAGACTAGAGGGGAGACTAGCTGAGACTAGAGTGGAGACTAGCAGGCGAGGTCCTTTAGCAGCAGGAGCTTTCCCGTCGTGAAGCAGTCATTCACAGTTAAATTACCCAGTAGTTTAATACAGGGGTCGCTGCCCGTCTGCACACAGGGTTCAGAGTGGTTTCTCTACAGAATAACCCCCCCCCGCCCGATATAACAGAGGCCACTCATCAACACACGGAACATTATTATTTACCCCCAGCCCCCTCTCCTTCCGCCGCCCTTTCCCCACTGATCTCAAAAATATGTCAGAAATGTTTCCATACTTCCATTCATCCCGGCCAGAAAGCGGGAGTACCTAATCCGGTAAGATGGCTTCTCAGACTGAAAGCAAAAGGGAGGAAGGGAGGGGTGGGGGTCTGGATGTGGGGGGGCGGGTTAGTGAAAGCCAAGCCTGCATCATGAATGCGGCTTGTTGTTGTGGAGCCTGTGTTGAGAGAGCATTGTGTCACCGCCATCAAGCCAAGGCCAGGCTGGTGGGCCGAGTGCCCGCCACGACCCCCCCCCCCCCCCCCCCCCGCTACTCCGCCCCGGCGTTCCCGGAGATCCTGGCCGCCGTCGCTGGGCATTCTGGGACAGGGTGGGGCAGGCACGCGCCAGATAAGCACGCACAATAAACCACGGGCCCTCTGGGGCCGGCGAGCCTTTCACATGCAAACAGCCTCTCTCCCTCCCTCTCTCTCTCTCTCTCCCTCCCTCTCCCTCCCTCCCTCTCTCTCCCTCCCTCTCTCTCTCTCTCCCTCCCTCTCTCTCTCTCTCTCCCTCCTTCTCTCTCCCTTTCTCCCTCTCCCTCTCTCTCCTCCCCCTCTCTGTCTCCTATCCTCCTCATCTCCTCCCTCCTCTCTCTCTCTCTCCCTCCTTCCTCTCTCCCTTTCTCTCCCTCTCTCTCTCTCTCCCTTCCCTCCCTCTCTCTCTTTTCCTCTCCCTCTCCCTCCCTCCCTCCTCCCCCCTGTCTCCCTATCCCTTCCTCCCTCTCCCTCTCTCTCCCTCCCTCTCTCTCTCTCTGCCCTCCCTCCCTCTCTCTCTCTCTTTTCCTCTCTCTCTCCCTCCCTCCCACCTCCCCCTTCTCCCTATCCCTTCCTCCCTCTCTCTCTCCCTCCCTCCCTCTCTCTCTCTCTCTTCCTCCCTCTCTCTCTCTTCCTCCCCCCTCTATCCCTCCCTCCCTATCCTGGCACGCAGCTCCACTCTTGTCCTGCTCACCCACCACAGTTACCGCCAACCCAAGAGAGAGATTATGTCATCCCCCACACTTCCTCTCTCTCTCTCTCTGTCTGTACCTCTCCCTCCTTCTGTCTCTCTCAGTCTGTGTCTCTCCTTCTGTCTCTCTCTTTTATTCTCTGTCTCTGTCACTTCCTCTCTCACTCACTCTCTGTCTCTCTCTCTCCGAGGGTTGAATCACTTATGCAGATGGTAGGGGGGGGTTGGACTTGTGACTCACGACACCCCGCTCTGCATGGATGTGACCTCCTCCCATAATGCTTTGCAAGGATGCGGGTGCCACCTCTGCTCTTCTCCCTCACCTACTCAGACGCATGGGTGGTGGTGCTCTCTCTCCATAACCTGCCAGTTTTGCGTTCATTAGCAGCAGAAAGAGCTGCTTCGCAAAAAAGCGTTTTTTTTTTTTTTAACGATTTGATGTTACGCCGACATACGACTGGCATCGTCCTCGATTGCTCTGGAGACCTTTACAACCGACTTTTAATTTATCCCGAGGAAAGATTTATCGCTTATGTTGATGAGGTGGACTTGAAACAGCAAAGCCAGACTAATGTGACGGAGCGAGAGCAGAAACGGCATTAATGACAGCAGAGAGACCAGGCGAGGGCCACAAGTTGCTGTGCACGGGGGGGGGGGCGGGGGGGTTTGGGGGGGGGGGGGGGGGTCGCCATTCTGAACGAGCGATGATGTAATTATGGCTCCTCTGGAGTTATGCTGCACGCACAGCAATCTGGCCAACAAATCATTTATCATTTATACCCCGCATCACCCACATACTACAGACTGCCCTCATATTAACAATAATGCATCCAGAAGCATTGATGAAATCACACATGCACGCACACACGCACACACCTTCATACACACACACACACACACACACAAGTATTTATGTGCATCTATTTATGTGTGTGTGTGTGTGTGTATGTTTATATATGTATATGTGGCATAATAATATATATACTGTATATAGGTTATAGCGAAAACACACAAGTACATCAATTCTGGCCTGTTAACATCTCAGTTATAAATGGAAGTATTCTGCTGCACACTTTAGAAAACGAATCAATTTCTTCGCTGCTGCTCTGCTCCGAGCGCGTCTACTGATCTCTCTGAGACGGCGTCGGGAGGGCGGGGGTCGTGCCGAGCGCGTCTACTGATCTCTCTGAGACGGCGTCGGGAGGGCGGGGGGGTCGTGCCGAACGCGTTTACCGCTCTCTCTGAAATGCCGTCGGGAGGGCGGGGGGGTCGTGCAGCGGGCTCATACCTCACGGCAGATGCCGTGCTCATCTTCCTCCCTCTGGCCCAGCGCAGCGTCCTCTGTAACAGAAGAAGGTCACCCAGGTCTGTTCTCTCAGGTGCTGAATCCTTACAGCAAACACCACACGCCTACGCAAATGTGCATGGGCACACACACACACACAAGTGCACACACACACACAGGCAAACACAAGTGAACACACACACACACACACACACACAGTGCACACAGGCAGACACGAGTGAACACACACACATATGCACACAGGCAGACATGAGTGAACACACACACACACACACAAGTTTTGGTGTCTCTTTTTCTTTTTAAAATTTATTTTCTTTCTCTTTTTTTGGGGTCTCCAGACCCTGGTGTTTTGAGGCTCCAGACCCTGGTGTTTTGGGGCCCCAGACCCTGGTGTTTTGAGCCTTCAGGCCCTGGTGTTTTGGGGTCTCCAGCCCTGGTGTTTTTGGGCCTTCAGACCCTGGTGTTTTTGGGTCTTCAGGCCCTGGTGTTTTTGGGTCTCCAGGTCCTGGTGTTTTTGAGGCTCCAGACCCTGCTGTTTTGTGGGTCTCCAGACCCTGGTGTTTTTGGGGTCTCCAGGCCCTGGTGTTTTTGGGTGTCCAGACCCTGGTGTGTTGGGGTCTCCAGGCCCTGGTGTTTTTGGGTCTCTGGGTGCTGGTGTTTTGGGGTCTCCAGACTCTGGTGGTGTTTTTAGGCCTGTAGGCGCTGGTTTTTTGGGTCTCCAGGCGCTGGTGTTTTTAGGCCTGTAGGCGCTGGTGTTTTTAGGCCTGTAGGCGCTGGTGTTTTTAGGCCTGTAGGCACTGGTGTTTTGGGGTCTCCAGACTCTGGTGGTGTTTTTGGGTCTCCAGGCCCTGGTATTTTTGAGGCTCCAGGTGCTGGTGTTTTTGGGTCTCTAGACCCTGGTGTTTTCGAGGCTCCAGGCGCTGGTGTTTTGGGGTCTCCAGGCCCTGGTGTTTTTAGGCCTGTAGGCCCTGGTGTTTTTGGGTCTCCAGGCCCTGGTGTTTTTAGGCCTGTAGGCGCTGGTTTCTTGGGTCTCCGGGTGCTGGTATTTTTAGGCCTGTAGGCGCTGGTGTTTTTGTGTCTCCAGGCGCTGGTGTTTTGGGGTCTGTAGGCGCTGGTGTTTTCGAGGCTCCAGGCGCTGGTGTTTTTAGGCCTGTAGGCGCTGGTGTTTTTAGGCCTGTAGGCGCTGGTTTTTTTGGGACTCCGGGCGCTGGTGTTTTTAGGCCTGTAGGCGCTGGTGTTTTTGGGTCTCCAGGCGCTGGTGTTTTCAGGCCTGTAGGCGCTGGTGTTTTTGGGTCTCCGGGCGCTGGTGTTTTTAGGCCTGTAGGCGCTGGTTTTTTGGGTCTCCAGGCGCTGGTGTTTTTAGGCCTGTAGGCGCTGGTGTTTTTGGGTCTCCAGGCGCTGGTGTTTTTAGGCCTGTAGGCGCTGGTGTTTTTAGGCCTGTAGGCGCTGGTGTTTTTAGGCCTGTAGGCGCTGGTGTTTTCAGGCCTGTAGGCGCTGGTGTTTTTAGACCTGTAGGCGCTGGTGTTTTTAGGCCTGTAGGCGCTGGTGTTTTTAGGCCTGTAGGCGCTGGTGTTTTTAGGCCTGTAGGCGCTGGTGTTTTCAGGCCTGTAGGCGCTGGTGTTTTTAGACCTGTAGGCGCTGGTGTTTTTAGGCCTGTAGGCGCTGGTGTTTTCAGGCCTGTAGGCGCTGGTGTTTAGTCACGGTGTAATGGGTGGTCTGCGGTTCTGAGCAGGGCGGCGGTGTGTGTTTCTAAAACCGTCGCCTCCCCCCCCCGGACAGATTACAGCGGTCCCGGGGGGCACGCCTCCTCGTCCCTTTAAACTCACACCATGCAGAACGTTTATTTAGGACGCTGCTGAGGTACAGGGGCGGTGAGTGGGGAGGGGAGGGGGGCACTTTCACAACCCCCCCCCAAAAATGTCCTCTTGGCCCTTTGTTCACCTCTCAAGCACCCACCATGACGGGACAAGTTCAGACTTCTCCTTCCGTCAGACTTCAGAGTCGCTCGGAGGCTCATCCTGGTAGGGTGACCTTCTAGCACGTAGTTGGGCCTCGCTGTCTGTTAAAGTGATGTTCCACTATAGCGGAAATAATTTTGCGGAGCTTAGCCCATTGTATTTGCATAGCATGAATACTAGCATCCCTGCTAACCTGCAGGGTGTGCGGTTTCTAGTTCACTCCCATTCGTTTTTGGGACCTCGCCGAAATAATAGTTTTAAAGCACAAACTGACTATGGAGGATAACAGATTGACAAAAGAGAGTACTAACACCAAACAGTCTCTGAACTGGAAACTAAACTGCCAGGAGGAACGATGTTGCCATTAACGGTCAGGGTAAAGGGACAGATGATGTTGCTAGTATTCACACACCGTAGGTACAATGGGGTAAGCTCCACAAAATTACCTATTATACCACATGGTGTTATACCAAAGAATATTCCTTGTAAGTAGTCTTAGCCAATTACCAGATGGTAGTTACAGATAGGTGGTCATACAGTACATTACAAGCACTTCACGTTCATCCTTCACAGCAGTTACATCAGCCGTAGCGCCTAAAACACGTCCAATAAAACAGTAGGCCATTAAACAGGCAAAGCTCCTGGCTGCGGTCCTGGATTTTGTAAAAATGAAAAAATTAAGGAAGAGAAAGAGTTAAAACCGCAGGGTGGAAAAGGCACACACTCCTCCCCCCCCCCCCCTCCCTCCCTCCCTCCCTCCCTCTCTCTCTCCGGTCCACGCTCCTGCTTGTGCCAGAAGAGGGCCTGCCCCTGCGTGTAGGCCTCGCTCCGTCTGTCTGTCTGTCTGTCTGTCTGTCTGGCGGGCGGGCGGGCGGGCGGGGGGGGGGGGGGGCGGCTGCAGGCTGTGGAATGTGTCAAATCCCCAGACTGTGGGAAAGTTCTGCTCTCTGCTGAACTCCGCTCCTCTCCCTCTTTCCCTCCCTCCCTCCCTCCCTCCCTCCCTCCTGCATGTCCTTCCGCCAACAACCCCCCCCCCCTTCCTCCCCCTCCCCCCCTTCCCCACACACAGACACACGCACACACACACGCGCGCGCGCGCACACACACACTCCCTGCGGTGCACAGGAAACCACCGAGCCGTGAGCCGCGAGCTACGCGCGGGTCTGAGCTACTGCCTGCCGTGGCACGCTTCCGTTCCGCCTCCCTCTTTCCCTCTCTCTCTTTCTCTCTCTCTCTCTCTCTCTCTCTCTCTCTCCCTCTCTCTCTCCGGGTGAGAATCGTGGACTACGCCGGAGGAGTGTGACCGCCTCTCTCTCTCACTCCCTCTCTTTGTGCCCTCTCCCTTTCTCTTCTTTTCTCACTGTTTCCCCCCTCCCCACCCGTTTCTCTTTCTCCCCTAACCCATACCCCTCTGTTTCTTTCACTATCTTTCTCTTTGTCTTTCTGTATCTCTCCTTTTCCCCTCCCACCCCCTACCCTCTCCCTCTCTCTTTCTCTCCCTCCCTCTCTCAGATTCCTCGCTCGCTCCCACTCCTGCTCTCCTCCTCTCTGTCTGACTCTGTAGCCTGGGGCTTGTCTCTTTTTTCTGAAATGCTCAGTTTTTCACAGAAAGCTTCTCTCCTTACAAGTCGGCCTGGATGTCAGCTTTAGGACAGACTGTAAAGGATCTCTGTGAGCAGCTTTAGGACAGACTGTAAAGGATTCTGTGAGCAGCTTTAGGACAGACTGTAAAGGATCTCTGTGAGCAGCTTTAGGACAGACTGTAAAGGATCGATGTCAGAAGCTTTAGGACAGACTAAAGGATCGATGTGAGCTGGATGTCAGGTTTAGGACAGACTGTAAAGGATCGATGTGAGCAGCTTTAGGACAGGCTGTAAAGGATCGAGCAGCTTTAGGACAGACTGTAAAGGATCAATGTCAGAAGCTTTAGGACAGACTAAAGGATCGATATGAGCTGGATGTCAGGTTTAGGACAGGCTGTAAAGGATCGATGTGAGCTGGATGTCAGGTTTAGGACAGACTGTAAAGGATCGATGTGAGCAGCTTTAGGACAGGCTGTAAAGGATCGATGTGAGCTGGATGTCAGGCTTAGGACAGACTGTAAAGGATCGATGTCAGCAGCTTTAGGACGAACTGTAAAGAATCGATTTCAGCAGCCTCAGGACAGACTGTAAAGGATTGATGTGAGCAGCTTCAGGCCAGACTGTAAAGGATTGATGTCAGCAGCTTTAGGACAGACTATAAAGGATCGATGTGAGCAGCTTTAGGACAGACTGTAAAGGATTGATGTCAGCAGCTTTAGGACAGACTGTAAAGGATCGATGTCAGCAGCTTTAGGACAGACTGTAAAGATCGATATGAGCAGCTTTAGGACAGACTCTAAAGGATCGCTCTACAGGACTAGGCTTAATCCATGTGTGGGAAACCAGCCCGTAATAAAATAATGAGATGTGTCATTTCTGTCGTTGGCTTCAGGCCTGCCACAGCAGAACACTTCCCTCACAATTGCTGCCCATTTGCAACCGATATGCCCTATGCGTGGCGTGTACAGAATGTTCATTCAGTTGTAATCTGTGCCGTGGAACGTTACCGTGTTTCCGCGTGTTGAAACCACAGAAGCGGCGGCGGCCTTTGTTCCCTCCGTTGCGTTCCAGCCCCCCTGGGGGAGATTAGCGGTAATTCGGCGGTCAGGACGCCCTGCCCCGGCCCGATCTCCCCGTCCCACCCGGTCCTGCGGTTCTCTTTCTCAGCAGATTACCTGACATCGGTAATAATGGCCTCTCTGCATCATCGCCCCCCCCGCGCCCGCGTGGCCCAAAACACCGGCATCCAGTTCCCGGATTTGCTTACAGCTTTTGCTTTTCAGAAAAGGGGGGGGGCGTTTTAAAGAAGAGGTTAATGTGAACGGAGAGTTCCTACCCGAGAACCATGCCCCCCCCCAAACACACACACACAAACACATGCACACACAAACACCCACATTCACCCACACACACACACACACACACACACATACACACCACAGCAGCACAAACAGGCCTGATTACCCACCTGAGCAGGACGTTTCTGACCTGATACACACCCCGATTACTGCTAAACCCCCCCCCCCCTCCCCCCCAGAGAGCAATAAACCATTACCTGTTATCCAACATTGCTGAAAGCACACAAGTCTGCCTGGACCGTTTCATCATTTTAAAAACGGCCCTTTATTTTGTGGGGTTACTCTCCCCCCGGCAGGATGTCTTACAGCCGGTGTGCAGGACACCCCCCCCCCCCAAATCGAGGCAGCCCCCCTCCCCCCCAGCTGCTGTGAAACAGATGTCCCAACCGCAGATACACGCAAAACAAATGTTACAAACACTCCCCTGCTTTCTCCTGCTAACCGGGCGGTGGGGGCCGGATGTGCCGTGTCACAGAGAGGCTTTTGGGGGGGGGGGGGTGAACAATGTCCAAATAATTCTCAAATAGTGCTGTCTCATCATGAATGGCCTTCTCTCACATGTGGCCGACAGGAGGTTTTTCAACGCAGGCTCCGCATGCACGGTCACACACGCCACATCTCAGCGACGTACAGTAACTCCTTTTATCCGGAAAATTTAAAAAATTGCAACGTATAAACGCTTAAGTTTAAAAAGTTTTAAAATCTCGCACTGCGAAACAAGATGGCGGCTCTCTGCGTTGTTGAAATTACATCACATTTAGAACAATGGTGAAAACACCCATGAGTACACTGTGGAAAATGCCGTGCCGATATTGGCTAATCCGCACTTGACACCGAAGACCGATCACTGTGATTGTGTAGAGACTGTGTCGGTCCCTTTGACTGTGGCACATGGGTGAATACTGCATTGTGCACGCAGACAAGGCTAAAGCCGCAGGGAAAACAAGTGTAGATGTAAATAAACACAGATTACAGGGACACAGCAGATTTAATAATGACGAGTGCTCTATTGGTGCTCAGTCACCCATCTCTGTGGGCTCCCTTGTCTAAAGGCTGGCTTTTGTTTCTGTTAGAGGGCAACACTCATCCTGCCGTCTGTGTTTGTGTGTGTGAGAAAGAGAGAGAAAATGTGTGTGTGTGTGTATGTGTGTGTGAGAGAGAGAGAGAAAATGTGTGTGTGTGTGTGTGAGAAAGAGAGAGAAAATGTGTGTGTGAGAGAGAAGTGTGTGTGTGTGTGTGTGTGTGTGTGTGTGTGAGAAAGAGAGAGAAAATGTGTGCGTGTGTGTTTAGCCTGCCTATAATCCCTCTGTCCCCCCCCCCCCCACCCCCCAAACCCTTGTTCCCCTAAGTGCAGCCAAATGGGCCCCCTGCCAGTCTCTTGGCATACCCCCCGGGGCTGCAGCCCACCCCCGAATCAGTGCCCAGTGCCCACTGCCTGAACCATGCCAATTATGCTCTGTCCACCTCTCATGCATGCACACACTCACACTTACACTCACACACACGCTCACAAGGATTTACTCGCACACGCACACGCACACTGCAAACACACACAGGCACGCAAACATGCAGTCACACATGCTCTCACACACAAACACACAACACAGGCTAAAGTACTGTAGTCCCCTGGTGAAACCCCCCCCCCCCCCCCCACCCCCCACCCTGTATGTACACTTGCCTTCCACACACTCACAGCTCTCATGAGATTCCGGGCAAGATTCCGGTTTTCCCACTGCCAGAATTCCCTGAACTGAATTCCCTGAGCAGTCACCCTGCTCTTCCTCCTTTTCACTGGGAGTCTCCCCTGATCCTGCATGACTGCCCCCCCCCCCCCCCTCCCGAACCCCACCCCCACCCCCCGCCATCCCTTTTCTGATGGTACTTCACCTCCTTTTTCCTGGCAAAATGGTCCGTCCTGGAAGTCTCCCCCTGGCCCAAACTGGCCTCAGTCATCCGTCCTTGGGGGTGGGGGTGGGGGGGGGGGGGGCATTTGCTTGGGACATCAGGGGCATCAGCCCAATCCCCGACCCCCCTTTACTCCTGATTCCTGGGGCTGCCCCCCCCCCCCCCCCCCCCCCCCCCCCCCTGCCCCCCCCCCACATGCTACGCCCCACTTTCTTATCACCGTGCAATAAAACTTCTGGCATTTTATCCGCAGCTCGATGATCCCACACGGGAGTTTTATTGTGAGCTGCCTGGCGCCGCGTGCTGTCACGCGATAAGATCTGCGCACGCCTCAGCTTCTCAAATTCCCCCCCCATCCGTGGCCATTTGTGAGCGATCCCCATCATGCATTGGGAAACGAGGTGACTGACGGGTGACTGGCAGCCTGTTGTCATGGCGTCCTACGTTGCTTCTTTTGCTTACACAGCAAAAAAATCCCTAGTGTTAAATCCACTCTGATAGTGGACATCGTTGTTAAATCAACTCTTTAACAGAGTCAACAGGGGGGACACTATTAGAGATAAAAATTATTCTATTGCGGTATACTTATTTTGCTGTGCATGTTTCTCATGCTAA
The DNA here is from genome assembly GCA_025169545.1 of Anguilla japonica. NCBI lineage: Eukaryota > Metazoa > Chordata > Actinopteri > Anguilliformes > Anguillidae > Anguilla > Anguilla japonica. The sequence continues at coordinate 5,626,013 of CM045886.1, forward strand.
CCCATAATGTTACACATTGTGAAGGAAGCTGGCGGCGGGGAGTGTGTCATGGAAACATTTTGGAAACGTTTTCCTCTGGGATACTCCACCCATGATCATGTGATCATCCCTGAATGTCTTATCAGGATTGTACCAGACTATACTGTTATCAAATTAATTTACTCTTACATCTGGCAGATCTAAATAGTTTTTGTCACCTTTTAAGGCCGTTTCAAAGAACCACACCTTTTTTGTGGCCAAAGTGTGACCTAATTACCTCAAAGAGAAGGCATGGGTAAATATTTTATGACCTGTGTGCATTTTAGTACATTCTACACTGCAGTAACTCAAAGGGTAACAAACCTTGAACACTTTTTTTTTTTTTTTTTACCTCAGCAGAATTACTCATTAATTGCTCATTAAATCATTACATCATAAATAGCTGAGCTCTTTTATCTACCGTGTGAAGAACGCAGCTAAGAATTTTATGGCTAGAAAAAACCTTACAGAAGTAGTCTGCGGTTTTACTGCTATACCAATATGACCTCATCTTCCCTTGGTTTTATTGCGAGTTAAGAGGACCAACACCTGAGGGGAACAGACAAAAAGGTTAATTACTCTTCTTTGCTCACTTATGAGAAAACCAGCTAGCGTCCTCTTCTTGGATCATGAAATACAATTTTTGCTTTAACATTTAGGGAAAATGGTGTCTGATCGCCCGCTAGAACTTCGTCAAACTCATTTAGCGATATGACACAACGATGCCCCAGTTCAACTCAGTGTCATTCAATGCACCAATCGGAGTCAGTAAAAATAGTTGTTTAGCCTATAAAATGTAAACAATCTCATAACTTGCAATGCTGAAAAACACTTTTCAGTTCACCACTTGACACCCATGTAACTTAAAAGATGAAAAAGGTCAAAAGTGTGTATCAATTATATCATTTCCAGCCTCAGTAAACCAGTATAATTAAAAGCAAGCGGTTTCTTTTTAGTAAATGAGTACTGTGTATATTATGTACTAGGCGCATAATACTTTATTTAAAGTCGTTCCATTCTGTTATTGTAATTCTCAGTTTAGTTACAACGACGGGGTATCTGCACAAGCATCAGCTTTTAACACAAAGAGACGGTATCTGTTCCCATGGAGTACCTTTACAACTCCGTACAGGCCTGGATTCGTTTTTTTACGGGGTCCGTTACCTGGGTGTTCACAATTAAAATCAAAAAGTGTTAGTTTTTTTAAAATCTTTTGCAAACACAGTTCGGAGAGCCCATTGGTCGATGATAATTAAGAGTGAATGGGGGAAGAAAGGGTGAACGCTAGCATCTGTTTTTGGAGACGAATGGCGGTCGAATCCAGGAACAGACCTGCCCCCGTCGTTTTTTCGTCTGTTCTCAGCACGACGGCTCATTGTGTTCGCAGGCCCCAGGGGCTGTGCCTTCACACGGTGCTGGGGGGGGGGGGGGGGGGGGGGGGGGTGGTGCGGTACGATGGCCAGGTAGCTCTTATTGAGGTTCGCAGGTGTGACTCCCAGGTGGGCTGGCACGTGCACAGAGAGAGACACACCAGCACATGCTGAGGCATATGCCCCCCCCTGAGCCCTGAGACAGCAAAAGGGCTTTTTTTTTTTTTTTTGGATTCTCGATTTGCAGTCTCCCCCCCACGCAAACCACCCCCCCCCCCCCCCCCCCTTACCCCCGGTCTTCGATTGCTATCTTTCCACCCCTTTAGGACCTGACTTTCAGCTTTCAGCATGTACCCTCCAGACAATCTGTGAACGGCCCCAGAGATGAGGTACTGCTGAGGTACCCTTGAACAAGGTGCTTAACAATCCTGAATGGCTTCAGCAAAATATCCGGATGTATAAACGCTGGATTGCATGTGGGGGGAAAAAATGTAAGCTGCATATACACAGTGCTCCTTCTAAATGGCTAGAAATGAGAGAATGAAGTCCCCCCACTCCCCCCCCCTTCCTGCCCCCCCCCCCCCCCCCCCCTCCACAGTGGCCCCTTATCAGGCAGATCGGAGCGCCGGGAGGGAGAGGGCCCGTTTATGGCCCCCTTATGATCCGTGACTGGGTTTTACGGCACACTCCAGATCTCTATCAGTGTGGGAACGGCAGCAAGCCAAACGTGCGGGGGGGAGGGGGGGCGGGGGGGGGGGGGGGTTGGGGCAGGCAGAGCCACAGGCTCCCTCAACAAGGCAAAGCAGGGCAAGGCTTTCATAACGCACTCCCGAGGGCTTGCAATACACACCATAATAACAGCCATAAACGGGGGGGGTTGGGGGGGGGAGGCAGGCTGCAGCAGGTCAGGCACTGATAAGGCTGAATCCTGACCAGCTGTTGCTTTATTATTATTATTTCGTTTAAACAAGCCCTCGCACATGCAGGCAAGTGCATACACACACACACACACACACAGACCCCAGAACGCACACATTTTGAACAGATGAAAACCATCCGGAGCAACTTTCAAGTTTTCTTCAGACTCAAAAACAGTTAACGTGACTTCCCGTGATCCCATTCGGGATCATTAATGAAACATACAAAAGGAAACACACAATTAAAACAGCTTCTGCGTTAATTTTATGTGAGGCGGCCAAAGACCACCAATCAACCAACCGCCAACTGCCAATCAACTAACACCATTATGAAGGCCATTCGGCCATGTTTAAAGAAATTTGCACCGCACAAGTCCTTATGCAGATGGAAGGCATAGGTATGGTTAGTTAAGGCAGTTAATAACCTCTTCCCTGAGGGCATGATGTTTACCTAATTACCTGCCCTAGGATGGAGAAGCTGTGACCTCTCGCTTGGTGGTCTCCTACACAAGGCCGAGGCAGTCTCCCACACAAGGTGGAGGTGGTCTCCAACACAAGGCCGAGGTGGTCTCCAACACAATGCTGAGGTGGTCTCCTACACAAGGCTGAGGTGGTCTCCTACCCAAGGCCAAGATGGTCTCCTACACAAGGCCGAGGTGGTCTCCTACACAAGGCCGAGGTGGTCTCCTACACAAGGCGGAGCTAGTCTCCTACACAAGACTGAGGTGGTCTCCTACACAACGTGGAGCTGGTCTCCTACACAAGGCCGAGGTGGTCTCCTACCCAAGGCCGAGGTGGTCTCCTACACAAGGCGGAGCTGGTCTCCTACACAAGGCCGAGGTGGTCTCCTACACAACGCCGAGCTGGTCTCCTACACAATGCCGACGATGGTCTCCTACACAAGGCTGAGGTGGTCTCCTACACAAGGCAGAGGTGGTCTCCCACACAAGGCCGAGGTGGTCTCCCATCACCACAACAGCCGAGGGAATATGGAGACGAGGTTTAACCATGAAATACAACACCATGGCATGACACGACAGCTCTTATGTTATTTATTATCTGTGCCCAGTCACCCAGTCACCCAGACAGCAAACGTAAATTAGCTCTGTTTATCGCTGGAAGTCTTCACCTGTTGCTTCTGTTCTGTTTTTATAAGTTTGTTTTATAAGCTATATGGTTTAATGATGACTGAATCCAAACCTTTTAGATTCCCCCCCCCCCCCCCCTTGTATACCAAATATTTTCAAACTCTAATAATTTTGCTTTATGTGCAAGGTTCTGTGGTCTTTAGCATAATGTACAAAAGCTACAATTAATATGAAAGAAAACATGTCTTCCAAATATTGGTAAAAATCTATTTTTAAATTCCAGTAATGTGCAGGAATACTTACTTAATCTCAAAGAATAAATTGACCCAGATCTGGTCCTCTGATATCCATTCCAACACAAGAAAACACAAAAATGCTTGGTTGGTTTTCTTAGTATGGGGACCTTTTTTCAAACTGCCCTTTCATTAGAGGTTCCTTCTATTCTAGGGGTGCCACTTGCCCTAGACACACACACACACACACACACACCCACTCACATGCACAAACATACATGTTCACACACACACAGACACACCCACACTCAACAGGTTGTGCTGCTATGTGAATCGGAATCTGTGTGGAAAGTGGCCGTGGGTATATGGCGACGAGCTGACAGAACACACTGTTTTTTTTTTTTGATAGTTCTGAGGATTTGTGCTCCATAAAACCATCCTAGAGTGAAGTCACTGGCTAACTGGCGACAGGTTCCGCTATTAGCTGAGTCATTGATGAGTTCATGGAGCTTCTCTGCATGTTGGGCGTCGGGGGGGGGGGGGGGGGGCAATAAATTACCTGGAGGCAATGTCCTGCACCCCCCCCCCCCCCCCCCCCCCCCATGGAGTACTCAATCAAACCCATAATGAGTCACTCAGCGGCCCAATGAAGCTGGCCTTGTAGTACAGGCACTGCATTTCAGCAGGTTTCCTAGCGCTGGCTGTATCGCCGTGGCGCTGATTATGATGTCATCCGATTCAAACCCGTCTGACAGTTGGAAGGCTCCATGTCCTGCCCCTCCCTCTCTCACCCCGTGTCCCTCTCACCCGTCCCACATTGCCTTATGAAGCCTCTTGCCTCAGCGGCAGGTGGGTCATCAAAACATTTAACTTTTTTTTTTTTTTTTTACATTTTTTTACGGCGCACTAAATTTACAATTTTATCGGGTCTCGCCGCCAACGACATCCCGTACGTGAGGCTTTTCATCAGGTGGGCGTCTGACACAAGCCACGTCTGACACATTTGTGATCGGGTCCAGATTTATGAGGGGATGGGTGTCTGACACATTTGTGATCAGGTCCAAATTTATGAGGGGATGGGTGTCGCTGGCTCCAGGAGGGATAAAGAGACGATGATGGGAGTTGTCAGGAAATGTTTATTTCCTGCCCTTTAGACCTGCACTTTCAGTTGGCAAACGTAAATTCCACGCATCACCATTTTATTGTATTAAAAGCTTTAGGCAGGACCAGAGTAGGAGCGGAACGGAGTAGATATTGGAACAAGGAAGGAGACTTTAACTTTAATCGGGATTATATGTGGTTAGGTGCATTCTTTCATTCCACCGATAGCAAAAGCCAATTCAGAGATTATACAGCTGTAAAAGCAATAGTGTTAAACATGGTGATAAGCAGAGTAAAAATATGGCACGCATTATGTTTCATTCCCATCAGTCTATTGGCTGAAATGGTCTTCCATGTCGGCCAAAATCTACATTAGTTGGATACTTTAAAGATACACTACATCACCAAAAGTATGTGGACACCTGACATCCAACATCCCACCCAAAATTATGGGCATTAATATGGAGTTGGTCCACCCTTTGCTGCTATAACAACCTCCACTTTGCTGGGAAGGCTTTATAATAGATGTTGGAGCATTGCTGCAAGGATTTGCTTCCATTCAGCCAGAATGAGCCAGAGCATTAGTGAGGTCAGGCAATTAGGCCTGGTTTGCTTTTGGCTTGCCAATTGCTCCCTAATGTGTTGGATGGGGTTGAGGTCAGGGCTCTGTGCAGGCCAGTCAAGTTCTTCCAAACCATTTCTATATGGACCTCACTGTGTGCCCAGGGGCATTGTCACGCTGAAACAGAAAAGGGCCTTCCCCAAACTGTTGGAGTAGCACAGAATCATCTAGAATGTGGTTGTATGCTGCAGCTTTAAGCTTTGCCTTCACTGGAACTAAGGGGCCTAGCCCAAACCACGAAAAACAGCCCCAGACCAAGGGGTGTCCAGATACTTTCGGTTATACAGTGTAATTCAGTTCAAAGTGCTTTGCATAGAAAGATAAAAACAAAAAATAAAAACAGGACAATATCCAAAGAGAAATAAAACATAAGTTATAAGAATAGTAAATGTACAATGGTGAGAGAAAATTAAACACAGATGAATGACATAGAAAGACTGAAATGAAATGCAGCAGAAACAAGTAATTACTCAATTAAGAGCTTATAAAGTGAGTTTAAAAAAAAAAAAGAGTTTCAAAGGAAAGCAAAGATTGAGCTTAGTCTGATCCCTCTGGGCGGAATTTTCCAGAGTCTAGGACGTTTTCACAGAAGAGCTCCACTTCCTTTGTTTTAAAGTCGTTATTCTTTGAGATGAAAATGACTATCATTCATCTGAAAGACAGGGCATCTTCTACCAAAATAACCCTTTCTGTGGAAAAAGCTTTGCTGCTTTCCCGACCAGGAAAAAAATTATAGTGCTTATTAGAGAAAGAAAATGTCTGTAAAATAATTGGAAAATGTACAGTATGTAAAATGGCAGGTGTGTCTTCATAAGGTAAGAATACTTTTCCAGCTGACCATTTTGAAACCTGCCTGGCGATTATGAACATTTAAGGCAATTGCATACTTCCTCATTTCTGATAGAAGCAAAAAAAAAAAATATATATATATATATATATATATATATATATATTGCAACCTTTTCTGTTTATGAAGTCACCATTACATTCATGAGACCCTAAAAAGATACATCATTCATTTACATGTGAGAATGGATCATAATTGTTTCACAAATCCACATTTCAATACTTGACATTTACCACATTGTAAAAACAAGTAAAGTAAACCAAGGCACAAACCTCTCGGCCTGAAATGAAGTCGAAAACCTCTCTTGAGCAACAGAGAGTTTGTAAGGAGTGTGTTTTAAAATCTCTATCCCAAACCTTTTGTTTGTTAAAAACTCACAATTATACATAATAATAGAGGGGTTCCCTGCCAGCGTATTGTAAACTCCTTAAATAAGAGAACCTGTGGAAAAGGTGTGAATGTATTCCTCACCTCAGGGTCCTGGCTAGCTCGCATCCATGTATACACACTCGTCCATCTCCTCCACGGTTACGCTCACTGATAACATTGAGCTCGACTGCCTTTCGCATGCGACCCAGCAAGGAGGAGATGACCACCCTCCTGTCTCGGTCATTGACACATAATGGAAAATTAAGATCTTTCATTGCAGGAGCGGCCCCAGGGTCAGATACCCCAACTGCGACTGCTTACCTTGCTGTTGTCCTATTGTCATTCGCCTCTTAGGGAAATCAAAACCACTTGGGATGAACGACCCATCAACCCCGTAGATTAATATCTAAATAAGCGGAATACATTTTAAAGAAGATGATAACAATGGAATAAGTTACAAGAAAACAAACTAATACATTGGGTATGGGAAGGTGTGGTAGATGCCACACCTTTGCTTCATGGTTTAATACATTGGGTATGGGAAGGTGTGGTAGATGCCACACCTTTGCTTCATGGTTTAATACATTGGGTATGGGAAGGTGTGGTAGATGCCACACCTTTGCTTCATGGTTTGATGGTTTGTAGCTTTCTTTTACACAATTCCATTACTTTAAAATATCGCTGAACACCTGGTCTGGAAACATACATTCTAATCACTGATAAAAAGCATTTGGTGGTAAGTGGTTAGCTACATACAGCACAGTGCAGCTCTATTTCACCTTATAAATTAGAGTCAGGGGTTAAATTTGGCCTCATCAACCCGGAATGGCCTGCCTGTACCTACCTTCGTAAGTAAATGGATTGAATTAACTATAACGAAATAGCCTAATGAATGAAGCAAAACTGGAATTTAACAGGAAGTTTCACAAATAATTACAATCCAGTCATTTTTTATACGTTCCACTCCATACGTTTTTTCCTCTAGCCAGTTCACTTGTTTAACCAATCAGAAAAAAGGATTAAAGATTAAAATTAATTCGTTAATACCGGCGCGGGAAACGGACGGAACGAGAGAGGTCGAGCGCCGTGTTTAGAAGCAGCAGGTAACTCAGTTGGATAGCCAGATATTTTATAAGCGTGTAACACTAACGTGTAGCATTAATGTTTTTAACGCGACGTTTTATACAAACTGAATAAACAGTCCCCGCAGACACCGACACGTTAAACTTTTTTTAATGTTAATTGTTTGCTACGCCTGACAGTAGGTTGACTTACTGGCAAAGTATCACTTCCTGGATAGCTTGCTTGCTACCAGTCTCAGAGCGAACTTATGTAAAAAAAAAAAAAAAAAAATCATACTTTTGCTTCGAGACTGCTAACTAATTAGCAAGATGATTTCTTTGTGTGGCGAGCCACCCTTAACTCATTGACTTAAACGGTTTCCACAACCGTTTAACTTGCAAGAACGTCAAGTGGTTATGTTGTGAGCGGTTGAAACGTTTTAAAGTTCATTTATGAAATGATGGAAAGAAGAGCACTTAATGCCATCCAATTTTGCAACTGTTGTCAGGTAAAACGGGCGGTTTGTAACGTTTTGTTAATTTTATGTTCTTGAGGTGGAATGGGTGGGATTCCAACAACATCTCATTTAATTTGCTAGATTAGCCTGCCAGATAATCTAGCCTATAGCCTAATGAAGTAGCTAGCTAACTCCTGTACAGGTTCTCTGCATTAGATGATAAAGTTGTGTTCTTCCTGGCAGTTCAGATTTCTCTGATGTGTGTACTTGGTTTCCTCATGTAGGTCAGCAGCCATAACACCAAGTATCCTGCTCCTGTTGAATGGCTGAAGCTAAGCAGGTTTGGTTGGTTAGTCCTTGGATGGGGGACCTCCTGGAAAAAGTAAGTTGCTGCTGGAATTGGTATTGGTGGGGCTGTTCGGTGTGATCTTCCCGTTGGTCAAATAAACCCCGGTGCCCCTGTGCAGTGTGGGGATACTGTGCTGTAGGAGATGCTGTCCTTTCGGACTAGGCGCTAAACTTGGGTGCTGACTCACTGTGGTCATTAAAGATCGCGAAGAGTAGGGGGTTATCCAGTGTCCTGGCTCAATTCCCAAACTGGCACTCTCACCCTGCCTCTATAATAATATAATTAGCTAATAATCATTCTCTCCCTCTCTACATGAGCTGATGTGTGGTGAATGCTCTGGTGCAGCAGTGGCTGCTGGGCCTCACCCAGATGGGTGCTACACATTGGCGGCGTTTGAGGAGAGTTTCCCACGCATCACTACAAAGCGCTTTGAGTGCGCAAGCCATTGTCATTAGTATCACATGCTCACAGTCAAAACAGAAACTCGTGGATTAACATTGCGGCAGTTGTTGTGGGTGGACAGCGATACCACAGCCCATTTTGTGTGTGTTTTGTTGTAGGATCGGTTTATGCGAGCCACATCCGTCTGTCTGTCTCCTGGTTGAATGTGACATTCATACACAGGCTTTGGGATACGAAACTGACACCTCACACCCCAAAACTGAACGTTGAATATCACACGTGCATTTTCAGAAAGTAGCACACTTTTTTTTTTCAGCTTGGAAAATCCAGAATCTATCTTGACATTCATTCAGTCATGCACCTGGTGAATTTTATGGCTTCAGTCTTGCTCTCCCAGTGTATATTCCCATATCTTATAAAGAGGACACAAAGAACCCATAGTAACAAAAGAAATATAACAAGGTCTGGAATTGCTTTAAATCTAGCAATCGTCAGGACTTCATGTAGGCCAGGGATCATCAAATCTGGTCCTTGAATCCGAAATTCGGTCCTGGCTTTCTTTCCTCCCAGGTAATTAACTGAACGATTAATGCTACTGATTGGCCAGACTGTCTTCACACCTGCCTCCCAGGTAAAGGGAGGATGGAAACCCAGCAGTTCTCAGCCCTCCCGTGATTTGGTGATCCCTGATATAAGCCATGTGGTCAAACTCAAAAATTAATTCTGACAGATGGAGTACGCTTATGAAAATGGTACATACTATATCGATATAAAATATTTTTGGGATATTGCAACACTTCACAATGCAGGAGCGAGTATACAAATTATTGCCATTTCTGTGAGATATATTTCTCATTATTTTCCAAAAAGTTCCCACAAGTGTATTTTCATTTCTGCATGGGGGGACAAGAAAGAAAGAAATACAAAATGAAACACTCGTTTCAAATACTTTTTTTTTTTTTTTTTTTTTTTTTTCAAACTGCACTTGAGCGTAACCCACCGTGTTCAAAACCCAGTTGATGGTGACACTGACCCGGGAGCGGGCGAGTCTTATTGTGCGGGAGGGCAAGAAGTGTCACCCGTCGAGACCCGGAGCGCTGGGCACATCTGCCTTTCCGGGCCGCGTGATCCGGGCGAACGAAAGGATTGACCGGTCTGAAGTGGTCCTGAACCCTGAACCCTGAACCCTGAACCCTGGCCTTGGCCGCATGGACACAAAGCAGTGAAAGAAGCGTTCGACGGACGGCGAGCGCTCTTGGGGTGTGATGTCACAGGAGCTCCGGGGGATCACGGGCACAGATCAGGGGCGACGTGTTTGTGATGTGTGCGCTCCGCCAGACCGTGTGTGTACCCTAACCCTGACTAATCCCCTAAAACACAAAGATGGTCGTCCTCCACCCCGATACCTGACCACAGGGTGTCCGACACCATTAATATGGTAATAACAGGGCTTACAGACACAGAAAGGACCTTCTGCCAGCGAAAGCTCTGTATCTGGACACAGTAGTTTTTTTTTTTTTTTTTTTTTTTTTTTTTGAAAAGCACATAGTAAATGGTGCTCCTTGGTCTAATTCAAACATCCCCATCAACTCATCTTCATAATAACGTAATTCTACAAGTTTGACAATGACAAATATAAAGAAAAACATATTATACAAAGTACATAAAGGGAATAATTAAGGTTACTTGACCTAGAAAGGCACTCCTCGGTGTGGAAAAAGAATAACACGCTTTAATTACTTGGCAAATTTTTAATTGGCTTTAGTTAATTCAGTTGCTATGACTGCTGCACCAGAGGGCACCTTCTATTATGGCTCTTTCACAGTTTTACCGAAGTGTGCCAAAGCTGTGTGTGCCTCTCCAGCTCTCTCTTGCATTCACTCACAGTTTCCTCTTTGGAATGGTTTTGTGTTTCAAATTTGTTGTTTCCATGAAAGAAAGCACTCCTGGTATTGGTTTGGGATGGAGGGGGGAGGGAGGAGGGGGGCGAGGGCGGCATTGAAAGACAATGACGGATAAACCTGGAGTCCTTGCACCTTTGTGGTGACAAATTCTGAGTCCTCTGAGCTTTTGTGAAAGAGTATAGAATGGAGTAGAAATATTATTGTCTGTCCAATGTGGAAAATTTGCCCTTGGATTCAAAAAATTTTTTTTATCAAAAAAACATACAAACAAACATTCAAGACAAGCTGTGACCGTCATTCCGTCATCATATAAAATGTTTTGCGTTTGATGTTCTGATGGTACGCCCATGCCACATGAACATCGTAACGCTGAGCGCCAGAGAAGCAGGATTTTTATTTTTGCGTGCCTTTCCTTCGGCGGGCACGGCGTTCTTTCTCAACCGCTCGCCTTTGCCGGGGTTTTTTCGGACCCTTTCCCCCCCCCCCCCCCCCCCCCTTTTCGAAATCGAAACTCAAACCAGCTAATTAAGGCGCAGTTAACAAACGGAACCTCTGTCCCTTTCGGGCCTAATTGAGAAGTTACTTCTTTTAATGACTGGCCGTCGTAAAACTGCACCGGAACATAACCGTTCCGCGGGAAGATTTGCATGCGCACAATGGGCAAGCCAGGGTGATTCCCAAAACCGCCCCACCACCCCCTCTCCCTCCCCCCATCCCCCCCAGCATCCACACACTTTACAGTCTATCGGGGCTAACCGAGCCAGACAATCCTGCTCCCAGGAGGCCTCCGGTTTGCATCTGTATGCTCTTGCTCATTAGCTAAGTAGAGTCTTCTCTATTCTTCGGGCATCCGTCCTCTTTGTGACAGGGGGGCCACACTTTGTCTCTCCTAAATGGCCTCAAAGAAGAGTCGTTATCTGGTTAATACATATTTACAACCATGTAAGGTCATTGAAGGGGGGGCCCTGTTGTTTTATTTTGCCCCGGATTTCGACTCGAAGACCATAAAATCATTAACAAGCCGTTAAAAGGCGATTGTTTGGCGGTTCCTATGATGGATGTGTCTGTGTGTTACCAAGCGGGCAGATGGCCGTGCCGTGACATCACGGATTCCTGTGGAGATCCCAGCCGAAGCGACCAATGGGTGAAGAGTTTGTTTTCTGGAGGAAGCTTCTTTAGGTTTTTACGGATAAAAGTTCAAAGACAGTCAACAGCTGTGTTACGACTGCAATTCCGACTGAGGCAATCAATTAAGGCAATTATAATTAAGCAACAGAATGATTATGCTGTGAAACACAAGCGGTACAGTGCCAGAATAAACTCACGGGCCTTCCATTCATAAGCTGCTGAAAGTTTTGTCATATCATTATGAAATATTTGTCACAAAGTTTTGATAAATGTTCTTGGGCAACATAACTCCCCGCTGATCACATGTGAATGGAATGCAGTGATGCGTGACTAAATGATGTAAATATTTTTCAAAAATTATTTTCTGGCAACAGTGGTCTTTACCAAACAAGGATTGGTAAAGTTTCATTACTTCATAAGGCACCCAGTTTTCTCTTATGGGATGCTTTTATGCAATGTATTAGGTACGATATATACAAAGGAACACAAAAAAAGAGTGTGCTGTAATGTGGATAATGGTGGTTATCGGTGACTCTGGACTTTGTAATATTTGTTTAACTAGAAGTGGGAAGGGTTTAACCCTTTTCAACGTTTAAAATGCAAATCTGTGATTAGAATATTTTGACTGAACATTCTAATGCAGATGTAACAATAAAAGCAACGGTTCTAGAACGCTGACTTAGAATTTTGAGAGAGAAAACATTCCAAAAACCCTACTCTTAAAAGGGTTAAGGGTGCAGCTGGGAACTGTGTTAATGTGTGAAGGGACAATGGGGACCAAAGACGGGAGAGGAGGAACCTTTGATGAGCAAAGACAAAGGGGACGAAGAAAGCCTGCGCACATGGGAAACTACATTTATTCCTCGTACACACAGCCGCACAAACATGAGCACACACCACCTACCTACACATACAAACACACTGTAACACACACTCATATGCACACACCCACCAAACCACACAGTAACACACACACACACACACCCTGCCATACACACACACACACACACACACAATCACGCAGGAACTCACACACACCCAACCACACAGTAACACACACACCCAACCACACAATAACATCTACACAATCACCCAACCACACAGTAACATACACACACAAACACACACACACACACACACAGCAACACTTATAACACACACGCAAACACAAGCATGCACATACCCAATCGCACACTTACCCAACCCCTCAGAAATACACATGTATACATTCCCACGTATACACACACATACCATAACCCATCACAGGGAGAGAAACATACACATACCCAATAGCACTGATACAAAAACACACCAATATTTTCTCATTTTTATTTTAGTTCCTGTTATGGCAAAAGACTGTTCTGATGATACTTTCAGTAATTAACTACACATACCAAAAAATGTCATTACATTGCAATCACTCTGGCAGGCACTCTTGCACAATTTTTTTAAATGAGTATTTAATGTTTCTTAAAATGTACAGTATGTTGTAATTTTATTTTATTGTCACTTCATTTACAATTATTGACATATATTTAAATACAACAGGCAGAATGCATTAATGCGCAAACATGACAGCATATTGAAAGGTATTTTAAAATATACTTTGTAGTGCCTTCATGCATGGAAATGCATTTAATGTATTGTAATATATTATTCAATGCATGACAATAGATGTCCTTTGTGTAAAGGACTGGCACTCATTGTTAGGGCTATAGTATTTATTTATCCTTTATTTACGCTGGCCAGGGCCACTAAGACGGAAATCCCTTCTTCAATATCACTGTGGGAAATAATGGCTTAAACCCAAAGACCAATGCACTTCTGCTTGGTCAATGCAGATCCATTTGGCTCCCTAATCAGGAAGCTCGCCTGGACAAAGACCATAGTCTAAAAGTAGCAACAAAAAAAAGTAAAAGAAAAGAAAATAAAGGAGAAAACATCCAGGCCAAAAAAAAAGGGTTTTTCTACCTGCTGACCTTTACATAAGAGTTAATGTGGCGGTGGCTAATGGTCTTAGCGTCTTAGATGGCAACATAAGTATCCAAAGCCCCGGAAAAAAAAGAGAGGAGGAAATGGTATTCCTGAAGCACCTGCCGGAGTCTAATTATCCGGGAATTCCTGCTGGCACCCCCGGAGCGGGGATTAGGACCCCGGGAGCCGGCGTTCCCCTCGGTTCCTCCTGGTCCGTCCCCTCCGATGGCTGGCGCTGCCCCATGCTATGTGCACAACAACGAAGACGCTGACCTTTGCCCCCTAACCCACCCCCCCCCCCTCCCCACCCAATGACCAGGCTCCTCGCACTTCACTGCTCCTGCTATTCACTGGCCTCCTTTCACCCACAATGCATTGCACCATTGCTCTGCTCTTCCACCTGTGAGTTTGTTTGCGAGAATGATGCCTTAAAGACAACAACTTACCGATTCATCGTTTTATATCCGTTTTCTACATTCCGTCAGAATCACGTGACACATGAGTATGCTGATGTATTTTTTTAAGTATACTATGTTATACTTTAGAGTACTTGAAGTGTAATTAGTTTCATATGATAATTGAAGGCATTGGGCTCATACATTTGGAGCTTTTGGCGTCAAAACATAGCTAAGAACGCTGAGCGTAGTCTTTTCTGAACGTAGTCCCTGAACACGTACGTTTGCAACGCTGCCCACGTTGGACCGTTATAAACAAAACGTGCAGTATAAGGCAATGTGCTGATGTGCGGTTGTGAGTGCGGAACGACAGCGAGCGCAAGAGGGGTGAGTAATTACCCGCGCCGAATCGATTGGCCGCCGGGGGTTAAAGATAAGAGGCCATGGCGGTTTTGTCCTGGGGGGCTGGGGGGGGGGGGGGGGGGAGGACAGCGAACCCCTCGTCCATCCGTCTCTGTCCAAGGCTTTCCCCTTGAAATGTTGGGTGCCAGATTCCTCAATTAAATTCTCTCTTTTTTTTTTTGGAACAAGGCCAGCGGACACTGGCAAGGCCACCGACTGTGCAGCCGTTCGCCCAAGGCCCACAGCGAAACCGTTTATGCCCCCCCCCCCGCCTAACCCCCCCCCCCCCCCCCCCCACCCCACGCCTACCCCCGTCCTTCTTTCCCCTCGTGCCCTCAGGGGGCACTCGGACCCCCCGTCATATAGCTGCCATTGTACCTCTCATAAAACCCGAGGAACGTGTCTGGACTCCGCCCCCACCCCCCCCTCCCTGTCTCGCTTTTTTGGTGGTTGATTGATCGCTGCTATTGGTGCATATTGAACTTGCCTGTCGAATGGCCATTATGTTTTTTTTTTTTTTTTTTTCTTAGAATAAAATCCCAAAAAAATTTTCTGAGGGGAATTGCTTGGTTTCCGTATAGATATGTAAAATATAAACCAGGATTTGAGCTGGGTATATATATGCAGAAATGAATTTGATATATGACACAGCAAGGTTGTTGAGTTGGCCCTCGGAAGAAAGCTAATTATATATATATATATATATATATATATTTCTGTATATGTTCTGACATGGACTGGTATAAGACTTCTTTTAATACTTTTTTATATTTGTAAAATAAAAACATGCCATGGTTTTTTTCCAAAGAAAATAAAGTATTATTAGATAAAATTATTTGGGTGGTTTCGATCTGATAAACTGATGAAGTATATTGAAAATTTAACAATTTAAAAATGACATATATTTATGACGTATTTTGTCAGTTCTGATTGACTGACAGCCACGCTTTCAGTACGGCACTCAGTGACTCGTGTTGATTGAATCGAAGGCTTTGATTGGTTTACACACAGGGTCACGCCTCTTCGTGGTTCACAGACCAACAGTTTTTTTTTTTTTGAACAAACGAGTGGGTAAAGTAGCCAGTTGATGAGGTGTCTGTGTGGATTTTGGACTTAAAGGGAGAAGTGTAAAGCTGGCAGATTTGGGCCAGAACTGACCCATACCTCGCTGTCCCGGTGACAGGTAATTATGTCCAGGTAGCAGGGGTCCGCCATGGGTGTGAAAGAACACACCTGCGGGTAGGGGGGGACACACCTTTGGGACGGCTCTGCCAGCGTGGGGCCCGTACCCCGTCGTGCGTGTCGAAATCTGCAATTAACCGACCAGCGTGAGTCCAGGGGCCACAATCAGGGGGGGGGGGGGGGGGGGTTGGGTTGGGGGGGGGCAAACCGGATCCTATGGCCCACGCTTGAGGGAACGTTCAAAAGCCCGGTGGGCTAATCAAAACTGCAACAACAGGATGAGATCAGAATGATTTCAAAAAGAAAAAAAAGTTAGAATGCTAACTGAGTAAAGGCTACGCCAGTCCACGTCAAAATAACAGTTAGAAAATAAAAACGACTGATTTTGTAACAGGTCCGTCTTGTCTTCACTCCGGACGCGAGGTTTGATGTGCTGAATCGCGGAGACCAACAGTCGGCAGACATTCTAAAACTTGGCGGCTTGCTGCTTTCATTTTTGAGAAATTATTCTTTCGTCTGAAGATCTGAGAAAAAGGAAAATTATCTTTAAAGAATGTCTTCTGGAATTTCACTGGAGAGAGACGTGCAGCCACTGCTGTCCAAGGTCTCGACAAGATCATGCCATGGCTTACTTCAGAAATATGACCGACTTTAAAAAAAGAAGAGAGACATCTGTTTTTTTTTTCTTGTGCTGTAATGTCATGAAGGCTGGAACTAGCTTAATCTTAAGACTCATGAGTACCCAGTTCCCCTGCCCTTTGAGAGAAGGCTCCACACATTTGGTGAAACTTAAATATATATTTTTTTTTAAGTCAAGAGGCGCTTGAGGAAATTGTGACCGAATGTTAAATGACCAGTTTTTTTGTCTGAGGTGCCGTTTAAAAAAAAAAAAAGATTTCTCATTGGTCGGCGTAGCAAATCTTGCGTTCTCCATCATTTTGGAGAGCTGTGTCCAATCGCGTTGTCACGAGCGGAAGGTAGCTCGGTCCCCGGGGGTCACGGCGCCGACCGGCTCTTCCCATTGGCTGACCAGCTGCGGCCAGGTCAGGGGTCAGCCAATCAGGAGTCAGTGCCCGGTCCGGCCACGGGCCAAAGGCCTAACAAATGGGGTTTACAGAAACGGGGGAAGATGATTTATTTTGGGGCAGTCTAGGAGGGTCCTTCCTCCACTTTAGGCAAAACTGTTCCACAACCCAGCACAGGCTGTTCTTTGTGATTTCTGTTTTTCTCCTTCTTTCTTGATAAACCCTCTTTTTTTGCAGTACTCTCCTGCTTGTTAAGGGAGTAGCTTGGGAGGCTACTCCCTTAACATTTACTCCTGATTTAGCAAAAAAACGCAGTTTGGCCGACGCTGCATATTTGCCCAAATTTGCTCGTCACACACGCGTCCACAGACGCGTAACGCTCATCAAAGGAACAAATAGGCTTTGATATATCAATTTACCATGCGTCCCCTTTCAAAAAAAAAAAAAAAAAAAAAAACGGTTTGTGAACGGCTACCCCTTGGCCCGACTTAAACAAGAGCCTTCTCTGTGTCCCTGTTGAGAATGGTTAATGTCCTGCCAATTCATTTAAGTGAATCCATGGCACTGGGGTACTTCAGAAGGAAGTTTAGAGTCAGGAAGTAGAATCCCAGTGAGCTTCAATTGCCCCAAAGGCCATTTTGTTCTTGTTAGGTTATTGTGAACAGTTGGAAGTTTTTTAAAAGATTTTTTAAGTTGTTCAAATCAAAGATGACATTTGTTTTTCATGTTTTTGCACGCAGCTTTTGAGACTACACGCCGGCCACACAGAAAATGAGTTTCAAATTATTTTTATTGGAAAATACAATCAAAGAAGGCACACAATCCACTACCTCATAATGTCCCGTTTGAGTCTCAAACATGTCCATACTGAACACAGATCTTAAGACAACCTAATATTTTACTGCAATAGGGTTAAAAAAATAACTTGACTGAACAAAATTGCATTAGGGTTACCAAGACTGTTTAGAGCTTGGTTGAAGTCAACAGGTCAACCCATGTGCGTCTTGAAGCAAATTACACTCAAAATTTGAAAAGACTCCCAGTTGTGACGGCAACGGCAGTATTTTGGGTACAGCAGGTGGCTTGGATGGGACAGGGATTGGGAAGGTGTGGGTGGTTATGTGGTTTTTTTAGGGACTTCAAGGTTTCCAGTGAGGAGGAATCCCCAGCTGCCCCCGTGTGTGGGAGGGCCAGCCTAAAAAACCACTCCCTCCTTTCAGCCGATTGTTTGGAGCAAAGCTGAACCGAACAGTGGCCCAGGAGAAGCTCACGGCCGGTGTGCAAGATTTTATTGGGCGTGGGGCACTGTGATGTAGTAAATAACGTCCTGCCTCCTCCACCCCCCCCAGCTGAAAAGAGCCAGGGAACAGCATGGTGCCCTGTGTGGGGGGCTTTCTCAGCAGGGACATGAGGGGGATGGGGGGGGGAGTTTTCAGGCACCCCCCCCCCCCCTCGCGCAGGTAGGCCACGGTGCCAGAGACGTCCCGCTGCCAGAAATTTGTCGCTCCGTCGCGCTCGGTGTCGGGAGCGTCAGGCGCCGGCTCCTGGCGGGAGATCTGCTGATATGAGAACTCGATTAGGCCCCAGGATGGATGATGTAGGGGGCACGGGGGGTCTGGGGCGTCCGGGGAGGTGCCTGATTCAACCCTCCTTAACCCCCTCATCAGGGAATCGACAGCTCCCCCTGCTAAATATCCTACCCCCACCCCCACACACACATTCACATGCACACACACACACACACACACACACACACACCTGTACTCAGGCATAATTTAGACCTACTGAATGTGTGCAGCGCCCCAGGATCAATATGACAAGGCTATGTGGTGCAATGGTTATGGGACTGGGCTTGTTATTTTTTTAGTTTTCTGTGGGAAAATATTTGTACATTCAAGTGTGCCTACACTGTTTTGTGTCACTTTTAGGTGACGATTTGTATTGTCCAGGATCAAGGGAAACTTACACATCTGTTTTTTTTATTCAGTTTATTTTACAGAACGTTCTTGGTTTTCCTAAACAAAACCAAATGAATTTTTTTTTTTCCAATCAAAAAATGTTTCAACCCATAATCAGATCGAGTGAATCCAAAAAAAAAAAAATCCCTTTTTCACTCTTTTGCCCGTCTTGACTAAAAAAAAGCAACGGTGAGCTTAACTTAATGCTCCGTGCCAACGGCAAGCGAGCGTTTATCGGCCGAGTTGAAAAAGTCACCGACGACTTAAGGCGGCGCAATTAGCTACAAACGGGCAAATCTCGTTTTAATTTGGATCGCGGAGGATGTGAGAAAGGTCTGATCCCGGGCCGGCTTGAAGGGGATTAAGAGGCGTAAGACGGTGGAGCGCCGGCGTAATCGCCCGCCATCCCGTATCTGTTGCGCGCGAAAAACGGACGCCGCGAACCCTCCCGCTCCTTGCTTTATCTCCCTCGTTAAGTTTGGGAATCAAGGTGGATTTAAATGAAAAGGCCGGGTCCCGGGTGAACGCCATCAAAAGGGGTCCTCCGCGTCGAGCCAGGTGGTACACAGACAGGTTTCACGCGGAAAAAAAAGCCGCTGAGAATTAATTAAGGAAAGACGATAAGCGGTAATAGCGTGCGCTACACGTTTCCCACACTAGCGAAAGCGGTCCGGTCTGCTTCTCGCACCCGATTATGACTTATAGCCTGCCCGCTGCAGTTTGGAGGGAAAAAAACGAAACGTCTCGTTTACTTTAGTTTTTTTTTTAATTGTACAGCTTTGATGAGCACTGCAGCCTGTCTGTTTTTTTTTTTTTTTTTTTTTTTTGTTTTTTAAAGCGTCACCATTAACGTAGAAACATATTTTATGTTTAATTTATGTGGGCCTAACGTTAACGACAGCTTTTTTTTTTTTGCGAATGCCAATCGCGTCTTTCGCAAAATGGAAAATCACATCCTGACAAAGACAATGGCTGGCGGGGAAATAATTGATAATTGCGTTGTTTGTCGTCGAGGGCTTCGCGTCGGGGCAGGGGATTTGAAAGGGCGTTTGGAGTTCTGCCAGCGTGCCATTGTGACCCTGTCTTAAACCCCCCAATCTCGTCTTTTCGGCGACGTGTCAATCTCCCGGCCGGCTGCAGTCTAGTGGCGGTCCGTCAGAGCGGAAGCCCAAGCTGCCTGCGTACGGAGGCGGCCCCCCCCCCTCAACTGTCTTACTCTTTGAGCCGGGCTCCCCGCCCAAACGGGAATTGGCGCGTGTGCGTCATATTAAGCCTGGTCCTCGGGGGACGCGTTTTTTTTTTTTTTTTTTGGATAAACGGCCCGGCGCAGTCCGTCTGACTCGTGCCTGCAACGAACGAACGGACGGATGGACGGACGGACGAACGAACGGACGGACGAACGAGGCTGATATTATTCGCCGCATCCGCGCCGAACAGCCGTGTGGAGGAAGGCGTGCGGGGCGGGGGGTTTTTTGCGATCCCTTAACGTCCTGCGTAGAGGTTGCGGAAAACCAGCAGTCATTTGTGGCGCTAGCCTGGGTGGCTAGCTTGTGTTGTCACAGTAGCATGTGGGACTGAACCGCAGTTGTGTGTACGGCAAGCCGTTGAACTCAGTGTCGATAAAACTTACTTTGCCTAATTCACTCACTCCCTCAGTCAGACTGACTCACTCAGTCACTGCCCATCTTCCGCCGTGGTCTGAAGACTCACCTCTTCAAACTATACCTTGACTGACTAACTATCACCACTCTGTGGGGCACTCCCAATCTGCGATCAGTTTTATCACTTAAATCTCTGTACTTTGTTCCTATAGCACTTTCATGTTACACATGTACCTCCTGTGCTACTTTCTTGTTACACGTACCTCCATCCAGCACTTAGCCTATATTGTACTTTGTATCATTATCTTGATGTTGTTGTACATTAAGTCATGCCTCCTAGTCTGACTTGGCATAGGTTAGGTCAGAATATAATGTTTACTGTGTGAACTGGACTTAATGTGTTCATGGCTATGAATAACTTGAGTATTGTACCTTATCTGACCTGTGTTTTGAAGTTGTTCCAATGACCTTCGGCGTGCTCGTATTGTACGTCGCTTTGGATAAAAGCGTCTGCCAAATAAATGTAATGTAATTCTGTGGGAAAGTACAGACATTCCAACATTTCAGACACCTTGGAGTTACTACTAGGCCTTGGCCCAAAGCCAACAGCACATATAACCCAACCCTGCAGGAATTATTTTTGAGACACTTAAAATTATTTTTTTTAATTAAATTAGCAAAGCCTTATAGAAATAGAATCACTTGGCCTCCATTTCTCTCACTCCTGGTGGGAGCCATTTTGTTTCTCGGTGACAAACAAAGTACAGGCGCGACCTTCTTGTCTGGCTGCCGGCTGCAGCCCGTGAGGCCTACCGCGCGGTCATCCGCACGTCATCGCCCTGTCGCGAGGCTGTCGAGACATCGTAGCCGAGTTCCAGGCTCCTGCTGACAGTCGTTACCTGGAAGCTTTAACGACCGGCTGACAGACAGACAGACAGACAGCAGCCGAACACGGCTTCCTCTCTCATCTCCCCGCCCACAACCTAGGGATATTAAAATAGGAGTCGAATAGTTGCACCATGAGCTTCCCGGTGGAAAACATCTCTAGCAATCGCAGAGTATGTTGGTAACATAGGGAACAACGCCAACCGTGATTGGTGGATACCACTTCCCGAATAACCACTTATCATTGTTTGGTGATGTTCTATTGGTTGTCGTCAACATGCTTTCTGACTGGTGGTTTTTTTTTTTGTATGTATCGGTACGACCATCCCTGCCCCAGCACCACCCCTGGAAGGGATGCATAGTCCGTAGGTGTAAAGGAGGAAGGCATCGACAAAATTCAGCAGAGCACTACCAACCCCCCCACAGGTGCTCCCTCTCTCACCCCAATTTCCCAGGATGGGTCCCGGCCAAGACACACGCCTGACAGCGACGTGACCATCCACATTCCACCTGGCTGAAGCGCACTGTCCTGTGCAGGTGCACAAATGGCCCTTTCATGGCCTGCTAGGGTGAGGGGGGACGAGGGGGGCGGGGGGGGTGGGGGGGGTGGGCACTCCTTCTCCAAATCAGTGTGATGGCAGCGGGTGAGGGGGGAGGAGGTAGTGTGGAGACAGGGGGCCAGGATTGCCACTACAGAAGGCTTATTGTGACTCCTAGTGTCACCACGTCTAGCTGAAGGGGGAGTTGGGGGGGGGAGGGGAGGGGGTGTATCTGCCCATGACTGTCCCTGTCCTGGACGAAGACAGAGGCAGATCTTTACCTGCACTGTTACTAAAATTTTGGAAATATTTCATAAATGCAATTTGCGTATATGATAATGTCGCAGGAATCTGCAGCCCTGGTCCCGGAGAGCCGCTGGGTGTGCAGGTCTTTCGTTGTTACTCAGCACATAATTGATCTATTAAAGCAGTTGATTACATGGTTGACTTACCTCACTTGGATTCTTGGGTCATGATTGGCTGATGATTTTAAGGTTAAAAAAAAACAAAATCCTGCCGACTCTGTGGTTTTGACACATTTACCCCATTTCACAAATGAAGTAATATGCTGAGACGTTTGAATCGCTTCGCCATGTCAGACGACTTGCACGGCCATTTCTGTGATGTAATACAATGCACAATTACCAAGTCCGTACAAGTGCACTGATTCAATCACACGAAATCATCGGACAGTGGAAAAAAGAGGGTTTAGATAAAAGAAAATGTATTCAATCAAAAAGAAGGTTTTATAGAGTCAAAGAGTCTGCATTGAATAGCAGTGAAAATGTATATAGAAGTACTAAATCTTTTGGTCTCAGCACCTGGACAGACTGATACCTTTTAACAAATGAAAAAGAAGAAACAGGCAACATTGACCAGAGGCTTGTGCTCCTGTTGTTAATAGCAGAGAATGTGTTAGAAATAAGGAGGGCATTATCTGGGAGCAACAGGATTGGGTGGGGGGGGGGGGGGATTTGACCCTACACTCTTGGACCTGGCTGCTGCACTGGAGAGTTGATTTCGGAAGGCAGAATTCCTCCTGCTCAGCGAGACCTTGTTAAATTATTCAGTCTGGGCCTGCTAACAAGCCTTGAAATTAAATTTTCCCCTTCCAAACCGAAATCAAGTGACCTGCTTTTGAAGTCCATTAGTCCCTGATTGGTGGACCAGAATGTGGCCAGGCTAGTGCCAAGCTTTTTTTTTGAGAGAGAGAGAGAGATTCATTGAAAGGCTGCCTGCATGCCTGACCATGGGGGCAAGACCCTGCCCGTGTCAACCCTCAGAAATCCTGAAGAATGGTCAACTGATTCATTCACATACGGGAGGAAATTTTGGCATATTACAGATTTGTGTATGGTCATATTTGTGTATAAAATGTACAGCTATAGGGTTGAAAACAAGGAACAATATTTACCAGTATTCCAAGAGCTTAGAATTGTGGGGGTCAATGTGTCATTTTTCCAAAAATGAGAATGAACTAAGGAAGGAATTTTGTGGTTTTGTTTTTTTGCTATAAAAAAATGATCTAAAACAAATAATAGCTTTTGTAAAAAAAAAAAAAATAAAAAAAACAAAGAAACAAGATAATGATGTTGGATTTCAAAATTCTATGATTTTATGTCTCAAAACAGCCCTTATCTGCACATAAAATCCTCTGATCCTAAACTATCAGTTTAAATAAGTTATATAATTCGGTATTTTATTGACTGTACAAAGTAAATTCTTTACAATAGCCTGTCCAAACACTGCGGAAGGCATTAAGTTTAAAGCAATAGTCTTCTGTGACTCTCCATGAGTCCCGGGCACTTTTGAAAAAGGGCATTATCATGCAAATTGCCCTAATAGCAAAGAGCCAGAAAACAGAATGGAAATTGACAATTAGATTTGACTAGTGCCACTTACAACGTCGGGGGAAAAAGAACCCGTCTCGAGAAAGCAACAAAACATTTTACTGCTCATATCAATTATCGGGCCTGTTTTTAGAAGTGGGGAGGGGGGGGAGAAAGCCTGCATTTCCTGCCTACATTAAAGTAATGAGCAAGGGAGACGTGCTTAGTCTCGACTCTCGACACAAAAAAAATAAAATAAAAAATAAAACATTTTAAGTGCTGAAACAATGCGGCGTCTCTTTACAAAGTAAAATGCTACGTTCTACTTATGGAACATCGTGAAGTAAAAACAGCCGAGAGTGAAGTTTTTTTTTCCCCTCTCCCCCTCTGGCCATATTGCTTTAGGAAAATCAAAGTATTCCATTGAACGATTCGGCAACATGTAATGCGTACTGTGTGTGCAGTTCTGTTTAAAGTCTTTATTTTTTGCAAAAAACCTTCTGCTAAGGCTTAGAATACAGATAAACAAAAAAAAAAGGCTTTTGGTAATCATAGAAAAAGAAAATCAGATGCTTTTTCCAACAACCTCACACTAATCCTATGACGTAAATTGTTTGTGACATTTGGGAATATGGATATAATATCGAGCATTTTCTTAAAGATATGTGTCTTTTGAAATAAGACGAAATACAAATACCCAAGCTTCGCATAATAAAATCCAAACTGACTCACCCTCTAATTACTTTAAAACCTGCTTACGCGCCAATGTTTGACGTTTCCCCTGAAAAGGAGTTGCATCGGGCCTGTGTTTTTGATTAGTTTTTAGTTTATTTTATTATTTTTAGGGGTCCTACGTAGTAGGAACCCTATTGTTTTTGTTAGTATTATTATTATTATCATTATTATTATTCTTCTTTTCCTGGAAATGGTCAAATAACTCTAAAAGTCCTTGACCAAAAATGATATAAATTACCAGGTGGAAACTAGAGACCATGAGTAACTCCTTCGCCTAGGATTCACCCGGCTTGGACATGTTCGTAGGGCCCCGCATTGCTGCTTGCAGCTATATTGAAACTTGACATCATGAAAAACAAATTCTCAGTATGTAAGATCATCTTTTAATTAGTTTAGGTTGTGATAGCTGTGATTATTACATATTTGGATATGTCCTCTTCACATAAAAACAAACGTTGGTTGATAGTATTTCTTAATGGTATTTTGCCCCCCCCAAAATGCCACTCGGCCAAACCCTGACTCGGACAGCTGGAGCCGGGCCTGATTGAAGCCGTTGGTACCTTTTAAAACATCAGAAAACCCATTTAAAAATGGTGGAAAACAAAATAAATATCATGAATACAATAATACAAATGCAAAATAATATATTTGAGGTCATTTAAGAAACAGAAAATGTTTTCCCTAAAAAAATATACGTTTATTAGATATTTTTTTATTGTCATAGGTACACATGCTACTAGACAATTTTTTTGGTTCATTCAAAATCATTAACAAACCCATGTCCTAACCTTTCTTCAAGCTGCTGAACACAACCGTAAACTCGCCTCAACCCTCAGACTTACCATTTTCCTAACCCTAACCCTAGATGAACCCGAGTTTGAGCCCTAAACCCTAATTGAAGCCATTGGTACCATTGAAAACACCTGAAAACCCATTTAAAATTGATGGAAAACTAGGTAAATATCATGAATACTATAATTCAAATGCAATATAATATGTATGAGGTCATTTAGAAAACAAAAATGTTCTCCCTAAAAAGACATGCATTTACTACAGATTTTGTATGGTCATAGGTACACATGCTATGAGAGAAATTTTTTGGTTCATTCAAAATCATTAACAAACCCATGTCCTAACCTTTCTTCAAGCTGCTAAACACAACCGTCAACTTGCCTCAACCCTCAGACTTACCGTTTTCCTAACCCTAACCCTAACCCTAACCCTAGCTGTACCCTAGTTTGAGCCCTAAACCCTAATTGAAGCCATTGGTACCATTGAAAACATCAGAAAACCCATTTAAAAATGGTGGAAAACAAAATAAATATCATGAATACAATAATACAAATGCAAAATAATATATTTGAGGTCATTTAAGAAACAGAAAATGTTTTCCCTAAAAAATATACATTTATTAGATATTTTTTTATTGTCATAGGTACACATGCTACTAGACAATTTTTTTGGTTCATTCAAAATCATTAACAAACCCATGTCCTAACCTTTCTTCAAGCTGCTAAACACAACCGTAAACTTGCCTCAACCCTCAGACTTACCGTTATCTTAACCCTAACCCTAACCCTAACCCTAGCTGAACCCTAGTTTGAGCCCTAAACCCTAATTGAAGCCATTTGTACCTTTGAAAACATCAGAAAACCCATTTAATATTGATGGAAAACAAGGTAAATATCATGAATACAATAATACAGATACAAAATAATATATATGAGGTCATTTAAAAAACATAAATGTTCTCCTTAAAAAAACATGCATTTATCACTCATTTTGTATGGTCATAGGGACACATGCTAGTAGAGAAATTTTTTGGTTTATTCAAAATCATTAACAAACCCATGTCCTAACCTTTCTTCAAGCTGCTAAACACAACCGTAAACTTGCCTCAACCCTCAGACTTACC
Organism: Anguilla japonica; assembly: GCA_025169545.1. Classification (NCBI taxonomy): domain Eukaryota; kingdom Metazoa; phylum Chordata; class Actinopteri; order Anguilliformes; family Anguillidae; genus Anguilla; species Anguilla japonica. The sequence continues at coordinate 5,652,320 of CM045886.1, forward strand.
GTTATCTTAACCCTAACCCTAACCCTAACCCTAGCTGAACCCTAGTTTGAGCCCTAAACCCTAATTGAAGCCATTTGTACCTTTGAAAACATCAGAAAACCCATTTAATATTGATGGAAAACAAGGTAAATATCATGAATACAATAATACAGATACAAAATAATATATATGAGGTCATTTAAAAAACATAAATGTTCTCCTTAAAAAAACATGCATTTATCACTCATTTTGTATGGTCATAGGGACACATGCTAGTAGAGAAATTTTTTGGTTTATTCAAAATCATTAACAAACCCATGTCCTAACCTTTCTTCAAGCTGCTAAACACAACCGTCAACTTGCCTCAACCCTCAGACTTACCGTTTTCCTAACCCTAACCCTAACCCTAACCCTAGCTGTACCCTAGTTTGAGGCCTAAACCCAAATTAAAGCATTGGTACCATTGAAAACATCAGAAAACCCATTTAAAATTGATGGAAAACAAGGTAAATATCATGAATACAATAATACAAATGCAAAATAATATGTATGAGGTCATTTAAAAAACAAAAATGTTCTACCTAAAAAAACATGCATTTATTACACATTTTGTTTGGTCATAGGTACACATGGTATGAGAGAAATTTTTTGGTTCATTCAAAATCATTAACAAACCCATGTCCTAACCTTTCTTCAAGCTGCTAAACACAACCGTAAACTTGCCTCAACCCTCAGACTTACAGTTTTCCTAACCCTAACCCTAACCCTAACCCTAGCTGTACCCTAGTTTGAGCCCTAAACCCTAATTGAAGCCATTGGCACCATTGAAAACATCAGAAAACCCATTTAAAAATGGTGGAAAACAAAATAAATATCATGAATACAATAATACAAATGCAAAATAATATATTTGAGGTCATTTAAGAAACAGAAAATGTTTTCCCTAAAAAATATACATTTATTAGATATTTTTTATTGTCATAGGTACACATGCTAGTAGAGAAATTTTTTGGTTCATTCAGAATCATTAACAAACCCATGTCCTAACCTTTCTTCAAGCTGCTAAACACAACCGTAAACTTGCCTCAACCCTCAGACTTACCGTTTTCCTAACCCTAACCCTAACCCTAACCCTAGCTGTACCCTAGTTTGAGGCCTAAACCCTAATTAAAGCATTGGTACTATTGAAAACATCAGAAAACCCATTTAAAATTGATGGAAAACAAGGTAAATATCATGAATAAAATAATACAAATGCAAAATAATATGTATGAGGTCATTTAAAAAACATAAATGTTCTCCTTAAAAAAACATGCATTTATCACTCCTTTTGTATGGTCATAGGGACACATGCTAGTAGAGAATTTTTTTGATTTATTCAAAATCATTAACAAACACGTCCTAACCTTTCTTCAAGCTGCTAAACACAACCGTCAACTTGCCTCAACCCTCAGACTTACCGTTTTCCTAACCCTAACCCTAACCCTAACCCTAGCTGTACCCTAGTTTGAGGCCTAAACCCTAATTAAAGCATTGGTACCATTGAAAACATCAGAAAACCCATTTAAAATTGATGGAAAACAAGGTAAATATCATAAATACAATAATACAAATGCAAAATAATATGTATGAGGTCATTTAAAAAACATAAATGTTCTCCTTAAAAAAACATGCATTTATTACACATTTTGTTTGGTCATAGGTACACATGCTACAAGATAAATTTTTTGGTTCATTCAAAATCATTAACAAACCCATGTCCTAACCTTTCTTCAAGCTGCTAAACACAACCGTAAACTTGCCTCAACCCTCAGACTTACCGTTTTCATAACCCTAACCCTAACCCTAGCTGTACCCTAGTTTGAGCCTTAAACCCTAATTGAAGCCGTTGGTACATTTGAAAACATCAGAAAACCCATTTAAAATTGGTGGAAAACAAAATAAATATCATGAATACAATAATACAAATGCAAAATAATATATTTGAGGTCATTTAAAAAACAAAAATGTTTTCCCTAAAAAAATATGCATTAGAGATTTTTTTTTATTGTCATAGGTACACATGCTACTAGACAATTTTTTTGGTTCATTCAAAATCATTAACAAACCCATGTCCTAACCTTTCTTCAAGCTGCTAAACACAACCGTGAACTTGCCTCAACCCTCAGACTTACCGTTTTCCTAACCCTAACCCTAACCCTAACCCTAGCTGTACCCTAGTTTGAGCCCTAAACCCTAATTGAAGCCATTGGTACCATTGAAAACATCAGAAAACCCATTTAAAATTGATGGAAAACAAGCTAAATATCATGAATACTATAATACAAATGCAAAATAATATGTTTGAGGTCATTTAAAAAACATAAATGTTCTCCTTAAAAAAACATGCATTTATTACACCTTTTGTATGGTCCTAGGGACACATGCTAGTAGAGAAATTTTTTGGTTCATTCAAAATCATTAACAAACCCATGTCCTAACCTTTCTTCAAGCTGCTAAACACAACCGTAAACTTGCCTCAACCCTCAGACTTACCGTTTTCCTAACCCTAACCCTAACCCTAACCCTAGCTGTACCCTAGTTTGAGGCCTAAACCCTAATTAAAGCATTGGTACCATTGAAAACATCAGAAAACCCATTTAAAATTGATGGAAAACAAGGTAAATGTCATGAATACAATAATACAAATGCAAAATAATATGTATGAGGTCATTTAAAAAACATAAATGTTCTCCTTAAAAAAACATGCATTTATCACTCCTTTTGTATGGTCATAGGGACACATGCTAGTAGAGAAATTTTTTGGTTTATTCAAAATCATTAACAAACCCATGTCCTAACCTTTCTTCAAGCTTCTAAACACAACCGTCAACTTGCCTCAACCCTCAGACTTACCGTTTTCCTAACCCTAACCCTAACCCTAACCCTAGCTGTACCCTAGTTTGAGGCCTAAACCCTAATTAAAGCATTGGTACCATTGAAAACATCAGAAAACCCATTTAAAATTGATGGAAAACAAGGTAAATATCATGAATACAATAATACAAATGCAAAATAATATGTATGAGGTCATTTAAAAAACAAAAATGTTCTACCTAAAAAAACATGCATTTATTACACATTTTGTTTGGTCATAGGTACACATGCTACAAGAGAAATTTTTTGGTTCATTCAAAATCATTAACAAACCCATGTCCTAACCTTTCTTCAAGCTGCTAAACACAACCGTCAACTTGCCTCAACCCTCAGACTTACCGTTTTCATAACCCTAACCCTAACCCTAGCTGTACCCTAGTTTGAGCCTTAAACCCTAATTGAAGCCGTTGGTACATTTGAAAACATCAGAAAACACATTTAAAATTGGTGGAAAACAAAATAAATATCATGAATACAATAATACAAATGCAAAATAATATGTATGAGGTCATTTAAAAAACAAAAATGTTCTACCTAAAAAAACATGCATTTATTACACATTTTGTTTGGTCATAGGTACACATGCTACAAGAGAAATTTTTTGGTTCATTCAAAATCATTAACAAACCCATGTCCTAACCTTTCTTCAAGCTGCTAAACACAACCGTCAACTTGCCTCAACCCTCAGACTTACCGTTTTCATAACCCTAACCCTAACCCTAACCCTAGCTGTACCCTAGTTTGAGCCTTAAACCCTAATTGAAGCCGTTGGTACATTTGAAAACATCAGAAAACACATTTAAAATTGGTGGAAAACAAAATAAATATCATGAATACAATAATACAAATGCAAAATAATATATTTGAGGTCATTTAAAAAACAAAAATGTTTTCCCTAAAAAAATATGCATTAGAGATTTTTTTTATTGTCATAGGTACACATGCTACTAGACAATTTTTTTGGTTCATTCAAAATCATTAACAAACCCATGTCCTAACCTTTCTTCAAGCTGCTAAACACAACCGTAAACTTGCCTCAACCCTCAGACTTACCGTTTTCCTAACCCTAACCCTAACCCTAACCCTAGCTGTACCCTAGTTTGAGCCCTAAACCCTAAATGGGCTTGGGCATGTTCGTAGGGCCCCGCATTGCTGCTTGCAGCTATATATATATTTTTTTCGCCCTGCCCCTTTCCACACTTGCGGCAGTCCCATAACGATTTCTCAACCGTAGATGCCACATATCTGGAGCGCGGATCGGGATGAGTTGCTGTGCATCGTTATGATCAGAATTCCTTTTTGAATCCCAGTTCCCTTCCAGGCGAGTCAAAGGTTTTCCCAATTATTTTCATACTTGTGTATTTAGCGGGAGCTCTTGCCCCAGAGTGACAAAAGCTCATATGCAAATAAAATGGCTCGGTAAAGAACAGAGATGATGCCAAGTTATCATTGTCACAGGTGATATCGGTGGTTATTATGTACACGTACAACGTGACGCTAAATGCCATAATAGGTGAGAGGGAGATTGAGGATTTGATGCTTTAACCCTTTGAAGAGTAGGGTTTTTTTTTTTTCCAAACCCCCCCCCCGCCACCCCCCCGTACTACTCTCCATACATTTTTTCTCCACAAATACGAATTAAAATAACAATAATGTCCATAATAATAATAATAATAATCATTGTCGCACAATAATAATTAAAGTAAACCTAGATAATAGAATTTTGAATAATGGTCAAATGAAAAAAAAAAGCAAATAAGAAATAAATCACGTACATTATTTCTTCACAATAAAGCATTCTGCTTTGTTCTGCACCCTGTGAATCGCTGTCTTTTGTGGGAAATCTCAGACATTGTACTTGCTGAGGGGGGAACGTAGGCTGCACTCACGCAGTGTTGCACGGAGACGTCAGGGTTTGTGTGAAGTACCGAGACGATGGCGGAGAAGGCCGGGCTAGCCTAGCGGTCTGGCCCTTAGCTCTGCGCTGAGCGCGGGGTCTGGCACGTTGGGGCTCATCTCGCTGATGGCACATGTCAGCTTTTGTTAACCCCAAGTCTTTTTTTTTTTTTTTTCCTTCCTTTCCCCAGCGGTTGGTACCAGCACAATCGAGATGTCCCCTCGTGGCCTGTCAGACCGTGGAGTGATGGGGACAGGGATGGGGGCGGGGTGAAGGGGTGGGGGGGGGGGGGGGTCAGAGAAATTAGTGGTGGGACAATGCAGCGAAGTGGGGTAGCCACAGCAGGAGGGTGAGGGGGGGGAGTCAGGCAGCACTGGTGCTATTAGGACCCCTGTAGGAGGTTTGGGGGCTTCCTGCTGGTCTCTATTAGCTGGAGGTGGACTACAATTAGAGGAACTGACCCGGCGGGGGAGTGGAGGGGGGGTGGGGGCTGACCTGACAGGAGTACGTCTGATGCCCCCCCTGGGATTGCCCTGACATACAACACACTGCATCATTGCCACGCGACTAACCATACCCCCCCCCCCCCCCCCCCCCCCCTTGTAGCCCTGGCCACTGACATGCTGCCTTCCTACTCCCCCCCCCCCCCCCCCCCGCCCCCCCGAACGGGCCTCAAACTGCTCCGATTTCAAGAAGCGCATTCCAAAGAATTAGCACCTGGCCTCCCACTTCTAGGAAAAAAATCCGTGAGAAGGTGTCCGTAGATATACTGGGAAAACTGGGGCCACGCCCCCTGGGAAGGGTCTTATCGTTAGTGCAGCGGAAACGCGGTGTAATCACCCAAAACCCGACCTCTGAGCTCACCTGCCATCCGGAGCTCATTCAAAATGTGTCGACTGATAACTGTCACAATATGAGAGAAGATGACAGTGCTCAACCTGTCATTATGCATAATGAATTGCTGTGCATGCATACGTATTTTTAAAAAAAAATTTATGTTAGTTTCTCATAGATTATTTTTGTCATCTTGGGCAAGTGGGGTAAGTGTCCATGCTCTTTGTGTCCTCACACTTCCTGGTTAGTGCTATAAGTTTCTGGCAGCTGGTGATTGGCTATTACCCTGTGATTGACAGGTTGACCACCAAGGCCAGTGGGAGAGGGTGGCTTGGACTGAGGAAGGCGAAGAGGGTGGTGTCTGCGCATCTACATGTAGAGCAGCTGGAATATGAGGGTCCCATTGCATTATGGGAACACCAAGAAGGAAGTTTCTTTTTTTTCATTTTGTCATCTGGTTAATAACAGTCTTCCCTTGAGACAGTGTAGACTGTAGCTCAAAACTCTAATTCCAGATCAGCTTTACGCTGTTTGCCCAGTATAGTGTTTGAGTTGAGCTGAGTTGGCTTCTCCTAGGTCACTGCCTGGGGCCACTGAAGACCCCAGAACTAAAAACACAGTTAGATCCTGTTCACCGGTCAAGGCGAGCAGCTGCCCCCTCCACTGAACATGTTTTCCATTATTGACATAAGAAAGGAAGCCTCGAGTTACTCAGGAGTAGATTACGGGGTAATTATTTTGGTTTTGACTAATCAAATAAACACGGCAATAGCAGCTGTAGGGGTCTCGGTGGCTAACCTCAACGGTATGCTAACATCAAGCCCCGGGGATTATGGGAATGGAGGCCAGATCTGAAGAACCAGGACTCCTTAATGTCAGAGAGAGGGCTTTCGAGCGACTACTCCTGTGCTTATAAGGGCTGGGTGTTTTCATAGGAGCTGACATCTGTTCTTCCCTGGCTCAAGTGTGGTCCTCCACCGGCCATTATGGCTCAAAACACGCCATCCATTAGGGCTCAACCTATAACCCTAATCACAGATCGCCTGCCGACGACCATCACATCTCAACCTACGTCCGCCATTGTGGCTCAACCTCCACCAGCCATTAAGGGTCTAACCCATACCTGCCATCATAGCTCAAATGCCACCAGCCATTTTGGCTCAACCTACATCCGCTATTTAATGCTCAGGTGACAGGCTAAGTGTGCTACTGGAAGTTATAGGACTCAAGAGATCTGCGTTGATACAGCGTCAGAGCCTGATGTAACAAATCTCGCATTACACACTCACTTTGCGCAAGTGCGTTTACAAATAAAGCAGGGAGAGAGTTCACACAGCTGAACGGCGGGGAACGGAAGGGGGGGGGGGGGGGGGGGGGGGGGGGGGGTGGGGGGGGGGGGGGGGGGGGGGGGGGGGGGGGGGGGGGGGGGGGGGGGGGGCGGGGGGGGGGTGCGCCATAGCTCAAACGACCACCTTCATCCCGAAATATACAATTATACACATTCCAGACGGCTCAAGCGGCCCCCGCACTCATCTCTGGCGGGAGCGCCCCCCCCCCCCCCCCCCCCCCCACACACACACACTCGGCGAGGCTGGCTGGAGCCCTCCCAGCTCCGTCACGAGGGCCCGTTTCCCCCCAAACGACCGTCCCGCGTCCCTCCAGCCAGCGCAATTACCAGTGATTTAGGAGGCTGATGATTTACTGGGAGGAGGGAGCAGTCTGGGCCTGGCGGCCTGGCGTCTGTTCGGTGGAGCCAGGGAGATGGCGCTCCCCGGCCCACCATTGATGTACTCTTCCAGAGACGTGGCTTTTTTTCTTTTTTCTTTTTTCTTTTTTTTCTTCCTCTGATTAATCAGGAAATGCCGATTTTTCAACCCATAAACGTCCCGGTCGGAGGCGGAGGAGACTTGGATACGCCACGAGCTCGCACACACACACACACACACACACACACACACAAAGGGGGAGCGCTAGTGCTCTCTGACAGCCGCTAACGGGAGAAATATTCGACCGACAGAGCCAAATGCGACTGGCTCCAGAGGCGGTTAGGGTCTGACAAATCGGTGCTGCCTGATTCAAGAGGGAGGGGGGAAGAAAAAAAATCTGGATGGAAATCGTGTCTGTGCTTTGCCAGGGAGTCAGGGAGCCAGGGAAATCCAGAGAGAGGGAGGTCTTGCTTCTTCGTCACTCTACGTCACTCTTGTTCCCACAAGCCCCCGGGGCACAGATGGACGGGTGGAACTCCTTGGGCAGGTGACAATGTCTAGAATGTGCAGGAGGGAGGCGTGGGGGGGGCGGGAGGGAGAGACGTTAAAGGAAGTTGGGAGTGTGGAGCTGCCACCCACACACGCCCACTGATGGAGATGAGAGGGGAATTTATTGTCATGGAGTTTCTGCTTTTGTCCCCCCCCCCCCCCCCTCCCCTGCTGGGTCCACACTTACAGACAGAGTGAAGGGTGGGGGGGGGGGGGGGTACTCTGGTCCCCGCCCCCCCTCGCCCACGCCCACGCGTACGCCCACACCCACGCCTGCACCTGCGCTCTGGAGCTTTGCATTAGCACATTTCAGCCAACCGAATGCCAGCCGGCCTTTTGCATGCTAATCCACATTCATCTGCCTCCAGTGTTAAAAGCATTGCCTTTTCATGCCCAGATTTCTCCTATTTTTTCTTCTTTTTTTTTTTTTTTTTTTTTTTTTTAAACTGTCAGAATTTAAAACAGCCTGAAACAAACAAAACAAATAACTTTCAAAAGCTTACAGCGAAAACTGTATACACCCACCACCCCCAGACAAATAATCAAAAGATCAGTACACGGTCATCTGTTTAATGTCAAATGGTAGAAAGGTGGAGTTTGTCTGAAGTTTAAACGAAGCGGTTTAAATCATACATTCCACATTTAGTTATCATCCAGTAAGTGTCAGCCCTGACAACTAAACCCTGCCTGTTCTGAAATATTTTTATTTGTGAGGCGGGGGGGTTGACATTTTGGCAAGATATTTTGTTACTAAATACATTTTAGTGTTGCATAGCAGGGCTTAGCGTTGCTTAGCAGGTGTCATGGATACAAAACAACCTTGGATGAAATGCATTCATTGAAATATGTATTTCAGATATATGCATTTCAGCGAGGTGAGTGAAGTCAGCCCATCTTACTGCACCTTTGTCCCGAGTAATATAGATTAAGAAGTACATATGAATTTTTAAAATGCTCATTTTTTGTGGTCCAGACGTAGATGCTCTGGTGAAGTGTGTCCCAGCCAAAATGTACACCACAAGGGACTAGCGATTTAATCCCAGTGTGCTAAAATTAAAGTTCCTTTAATTCGGTTGTACTTTACGTGTTTCAAAGTACGATATTGCCCCAAAATACGTGGGGCCCCACAGAGGGTGCGGAGGGGGATATTTAGGGAAGGCCTCGAGCCCGGGGTGGCGGGGGCTGGGGGGGGGGGTTGGGGTGTTTCGCGGCCGGGGCTGGCTCGCACAAGCGAACACGCGGCCGCCACACCGCCAAAGAACAGGCCCGCCTGCCCGCCCGCCCTCAGGGTGCAATTTACCACGCGTAAAATATATGGGCACGCTGCCCGCCCATCGCCAGCCTCGTAAAGCCTCGTCCAGAGTTCCAGGATGCCCTGGCGCTGCTGTGCTGAAGGGGAGGGGGATGGGGGTGTGGGGGCGGGGTGATAACAGTGAATTAGGTGCGGGGAAAAGCCCTTGTAAAATCCTCACCCAAGCCGCCTGTCACCACTAGGGAACTACTCGGGTGCCCCCCTCCTCCCCCCAACCCCCCCCCCCCCAAATCAAAATTACACATCAGCCCCCCTTAACAGCAGGGGCAATTACTGGGGTGTGTGGGACGCCTGCACGTTTTCAGAGCGTGTCATTTTGCCTGGCTTCCCTGAAGAGAAAGGGTGAAATTTGGCCTATTTAAGAGAAGGAACACTTCCACCACCACCACCACCACCCTCAGAGTACTAGTCTCTTTCCAAACCTGCCCCCCTTCCCCCGCCGCCCCCCGTCACCATAATTGAATTAATCATAATAATTCAGACCCGCACCAAATTGCCGGTTTAATGCTGTTAAATCTGGCGGGGCGAAAAAAAGAGAGAGAGAGTTGTGTACGCGTGTGCACAGTCACACTCACAGTCTCTTAAGGAGGCCAATGGCGAGGCAGACTGTGTTATTACCCAGGCTCCCGAGGGTCCGGGCACATCCTGCCGGCACGTCTGTGTGGTGCCGGGGGTACGTGGCGGGGAGAACATGCACACCTGATAGGATAAATTGGAAATAAATAAATCTGCGCTGTTCACAAAACAAAATCGGTCCAGCAAACTTTAGAAGCAAGCTTTTTTTTTTTTACTCCGATACAGGCTTTGCTGTAACACGCAGGACTTTTTAATAATCGTTCATTGGAACGTGCCACGGAATAAAGACATTTTTGTTAAGTGTGCTCTGCAGAGTAGTGGCTTGTTTGCTCTTCTCTATCTAGCTGATCGAATTTGTTCACCCCTCAATGACTTTAACCATAATTCTTTGTTTGGCAGTTCTTGAGAATTCACTTTTTTCGGGCGAAGCTTTTGCGTAACACTAAGACACGTGATATTCCGACATTAATATTGTGAAATTTTTACATTAAAATACACACTGAGTTGCCCGAAGCTACCGGAAAACGCTCCAGAAAACCCTGATGATCCCAGCCATGCGCCTATCCAAGGATCACAATGTTCTTCCCTGATAGATTCATCTATGGGCGGACCTGTCAAGAGTAACTGCTCATGGTACTGACCTATTATGGCTTGCTTTGACCTGCCAGACAGGACCAGTTTCTCGAGAGCTACGGTTTGCCTTTGAATGCCACAGGGAAGCGACAAGCCGGGGACTTTTTTTTTTTAATGTGATCCCTGGCCTTTTTCTGGACTTTGGGATTTTTGGAGGGACATAACAAACAGGATTATCCCTGTCAACACGTCGCTGATCCCGGGATTGGGGCGGACCCCAGCGCCATGTCCCCGCACCCCTCTCACAAAGGATCTAATCCATCACGTCCTGTCAGACATGGGGCTCCTCCCCACTCCCTCGAAGGCTTGCATTTGCCTAATCCGCTGGGGGTCTGAGGGAGGGAGGGGGGGTTCCGAGGGGTCCAGGAGAGCTCAACATCCTCGAGCCCCCTGCAGGAGCCTGTTCACCGGCAACATCTGTGTCAACGGCACCCCTGCCAGTCTAAACACGTCACCCGAACCTGTCGATGCATCTCCAATGGTCTCCTTTGAGAGACGAGGGGGTTGACCTCCAATGCCAAACACACCTGAATTTGTCTGTGGAGTTCACCGTCACAACTTCACGAACTGAAGTGCACAGGTGAAAGATCTGTGTGAGGTGACTTTAGCAAAACAGTGGCAGCAGGTCTAATAAGTTTATGAATCCCGCTGAAACACTTGACAATGCTCTATGGCCGGGTTTCAACATATAAATAAATATATGCAGTATCTGCTGATTTCAGTGTGTTTCAGAACACAAGTGCTTAGTTTAAATCGCTGAATGGCTGAAGAGTCCACACACCTTGTTGCTGAGGTCTCAATTATATGCTGATATAAGAAATCCAAAAACGCCTCAGACACTGTGGCCATCTGAGACTGGAGTTTGAGGTTTCTTCCTGCTCCATGGAAAGTGTTGGACCGTGTAAATTAGAGCAAACAGACATTTTCATTTACATTGTTTAGCTCAGCCCTCTTTAGCCCTTAGAACCTTCAGTAGTGCGACAGTTAATACATTAATTTTCATATCTGTATATAAGCAGTGTATACTGTGTCAATACCATAGCTTTGGTAAATTCTGTTGACACAGAGACAGGCCATTTGGGACCAAGAAGAGAGCCGTCAGTCAACACACACCTGTAAGAGCATTAAAATAACAGACTGCGAAGTGCCGGATGTTCTTGAACTAACTGACACCCGGCTGTGGCCACCAGCACGCTCAAACATCACCGTGGCGACCCCATTGAGTGCGTCTCTTGTCTGTTGACATTGGCACACACGCGGCCGTCGCTCTGTGTGTTTTACAGCCCATAAAGATCCGAAGGATCAACAGAAGCAGAAAGTCCGCTTAGTCTTTGCTCTCCTACATGACACCCCCACGGCCACCCCTCCCTCACCCACCATTGTCTCCACAGCAACATGTTTTAATGTGGTTACCATTGGCATTATGGGACAGGTGAATGTGTAGTAAATAGAAAATGTGTTAATGAACCCAGGTGGAATTCATAGTGCTGCAGATCTTGGACAGTCAAAGTTCAACTCTTTTTACATGATCATATTCAAAAGGACAGAACATCTGTATGCCACCAACCACATGCCCAATCCTCAGAATACTAGGGGAAAAAAGTATCTCTTCGACATGATAGAGTTTGCAAATTATCCTTCCAGATGACTGAGAATGACATTCAGGTTTATAAAGAGTTGTTCTCAACCAGAGAGAAGAACAGCTGCCAGTTGTCCAGATCCTCAGGGATGACCATCAATGATGGTTTCATGAAGTGTATCACAAGGTATGGGCAACCTGTAAAAAAGCTTCTGCGCAAGAACAGGAGTTGTTAGACTAGCACAGCAGATAATTACAACAGGGCTGATGCCTTCTGGTTTAAGACGATGCATGTAAACCATGTAAATTCAGATCCTTCGGTTCGTTAGGCGACATGTGAAGCGAGTTTGAAGAGAGGATTCTCGGAAGACCGTGAGTTCCTGTCCCCATTTCACCCCTCTGAATGGAACCCCCCTCGTGCCCGAACAGGAAGCACCGTGTGTGGCTCTACGTGACTTTGCGTGTCTTTTCAATATAAAAATCATTTTTCGTATCAGGGACTATGACCACATGAACTGGAAGAGGCAGACCGCTGTGAGAATGGCTTTTGACATGGTCCCCGTCCCTCCAGGGAACACACACACACGCGCACACGCACACTCAGAAGACAGATGGAATCAATGTTTGAGTGGAAAAAGTTGGGCCTACACATTTTTGAACATTTACACTTCTACGATTTTTGTCAAATACTGCCGCTTACAGTGTCAGATTCCTCATCCCCTACACGTACGGAGGTTCGCGATAAAGAGCACTTCCTACCAAACCCTCTTTGTTCGGAAGAACGCGTATGAATAAAATAAAAACCGTGGCGAAAGTTAGACACCGAGCAACTGCTACAGCTAGTCGAGGGGTAAGTCTTAACCATGTGCAGGTGTTAGGCCTGACAACCAGAACCGATGGAGGGGCACGCATGGAAAATAAATTCAAAGACTGTTAACTCACCCTCGTAGGCAACTGTCCTCTGGGGGCCAGCACAGTCTTCAAGTCAAGGATCTGGGGCGCTCTGTTGGTCTACTAAATTCCCTCCATGTCTCAGTGGGAGTAGGACTGTAGTTCATTATTTTATGGCCAATATGATTAAAAACAAACCCAGTAGGACACATGGAAAGTTTGGACACTTTAGAAACAGCCGTGTGCTCCAAACTTCTCTCAGAACAAGAGGTGTGCTCTTGACTTTTTAACTCCTGTAAATTATCGGGTTTGATTCTGAATGGGGTCTAACTACACAGAGGTGTTCCAAGAGCAACAAGGACACAAACCCGAGTCAAGAGATCATTTGAAATTTAGCAGTTGTAAGTAGTGGTAGAATACTGAAGCAAAATCCCAAAGTTTTAAAGGGAGATTCAACATCAAGCGTAAGGTGAAAGTAGTATTCATTTTTTTCTTGGCTCACATCTCACAAGAGTCTGTACCTTTTTGGTGATCCTGCATTTTTGTACTCCTGTAAGTAACACTGGATGTTCTTGTAACACTACTGTACATTGCTCTGGATAAGAACATCTACTAAGTGCTTGTAATGTAATGTAATGTGAAGTAATGTATGTCCTCCACGTGGATAGGGCTACATGCTGATCCCTTTACTACATGTTGCTGTGGTAACACTTCCCTCTAGTGGTAGCAGTACGCTATTGCCTGACTCTGACAGTGTTGCGCTGTGCAACTCTGCATTTTGCACTGCGTTGTGATCCTGCTGTCTGGTTCCCGATTAAATACTCTTCCCATCATTACTGCCCTGCTAATGCAGAGCTCGCAAGCAAACTTTTTGAATTTTCCCCCTTTTGAATTTTCCTGTTTTGGACTACCTAAGGAAAACTTGGCAATAGTGACTCGAATTGCGATCGATCATCAAAGAGTGTGCCTGCTTCACTGAGTTGGGACAGTCCTGAAACCACCACACATTCCAAACAGGCAGTCCCTGGGCCTTCAGTAGGCCATTCACGGAGGAGCAGAGCTTAACTCCGGGAAGGGATGACATCACCACCGTTCACCTGCACTCCTTGACAGGAATCAGGACGGACAGGCTCCTGTTGTTTCCTAGACTACAGCGCGCACCTGTGTAAGCCCGGCTCCTCCTCCCTGGGGACCTGGGCTTCTCCATTCACCGCTGGGTATCTCTGAACTGTCAATCCGGCCCCCGAAACCCCACCCTCCCCCCCCCACCAAAGATCGGCACAATCCCCTGGACGCCGCGCCCCGCAAGTCTCCCAAAACCCATTCCCACGGTCTCCATGTCACGAGCACAAACGCTGCCCCTGCGAGAACTCCCATTGTGTTTACGCCGCGGGAACCTGTCTGTGCGGAAGGACGGCGTCGAGCGGCGGCCGCACAAAAGGCCTTAAAAACCCACAGGTGAGGTTGAATGAGGGTGACGTAAACGCCGAGAGCCAGGAGTTCAGCGCCGAGGGAGCAACGCGAGCGGACCTGAGCGGCAGATTAGTATCTATATATTCACTGCTCATCCGTCCACAATGGAGCTGAATGAGAAATGCCCTTCTTCTACTCAGGATAGAATAGAACCTCTGAGTAGGATTCTCCTATTGTGTGGAGGTACAATGCAGTCATGCTCCCACATTCTCATGTCTGGCATTAGGGAGACACATTTTTTAATTGTGTCGATGTATAATTTAAATGTCTTTGTATAATAAATATGCTTAAATTTACGTGCGTGTAGAAAACGAAATCTTCGCGAACAAAAAGTCTACTTGTTAAATTATATTGATCAATGACTGATTTAAAAACTTTAAGACATATATTTGTGAAGATAAACACACCCTCAAATATAACCATTTTGTCTATTTGCACAATCCTTTACTCCAAAGTAAACTGCCTCTCCAAACCATGGCTATTCAGTGAAAAAGTAGTCTTCAGAAACAACTACTGAAAGGTGATTTATGGTATTTAAAATCAAACGGACTAAAGGAAGAACCATAAAATCTCTCAAAAGTTTGATAGTTTACATTTAACGTTCACATTATGGGTATTTTGAAGACACACTTATCCAGAGCAATGTATATAGCTTGCATACTTGTACATGCAATCCACTTATGCAGTGTGATATTCACTGAAGTGATTCAGGTTAAGCGCTCAAGGGTATGACTGCAGCACCCCACCTATGATTTTATCCTACAGCCAGGTACAAGTCCAGTTCACTACCTCACTGCCGGGGTTTGTTCTATCTGAATGCGTCTTGGTACCACAGCTGTCGTCAGCCTAAGTAACACCTGTCGTTGCATTTACATTTAGCTGACGTCTTTACCTGCCACGTCTTACACAACTCACTCTTGGTTTTCTTTATTGACTTACATACAACCTATTTATACAGCTGGCTATTTATTGTACCTTGCTGGAGGGTACAGGACCACTGCCCCACCTTGGAATCAAGCCTGCAACCTCTCGAGTTATTAGCCTAGTTATCTCATAATTACACTGCGCTGCATTACCCACGCCAGCCCTTCTTGGATTAAACTAGAGGACTTCCGTCATAGACAAGCACACACTGGAGATGACAGCAGTCCGTTGGGACAGTTTGTGGCAACGGGAAGCCCAGTATCAAGAATCACATGACCCTAAACTTGACCCTAAATTTACAGTTTTTCACCCTCCTTCGTGTTCTTGTGATAAGGTCTTGCGCCCAGCGATGATTTACAGACTCCAGCCACACCAACCGACAACGGCAGGAGAAGATGCCCCACCCACAAATGCTCTGGCCCCGCCCTGAAGCGTGAAGGTCAGCCGCGGCGGCTCAAAGGACGTTCTGTAGGCATGCCCATTCAGGCATGCCCAGTGTGTGCAGTGACAGAGCATGCTGGAAATCCAGCCCCAGGAAATAAAGCAGGTTGCCTGGGGGGGGGGGGACACCAGGGGAGCAGGGAGTCTCGCTTTTCTTTATTGTGGGTCAAACATTGTTTTAGCCCTCGCGAGACAGCCAAAAAGGCTAGGGTGCAAATGTGGTGGGGGGGGGCAGATGTCTTCCACGCACTCTCAAGCAAAAGGGACTGATTTCTGAGGAGCCTCTGGGCTTGAACTCTGCACCCAAAACTGATAGTTATTGAATCATCCAATTAGAGTACTCTCTGAGATTTCATAGGAAACAAATACCAGCTCGACTCAGCTGTTTTTTCTTTGTATTCTCTACACCAAATTTCAGAAGCTTTTAATTTCATTACTCAGAGTGAGATGGGCTTTGATAATAATTATGATTTATGGTGTTTTTCAAGAACCTAGGGTCACGTTACACCCTCAGAAGAAAGGGTTCCAAAAAGGTCCTCTGTGCATCCATAGAAGAACCCTATCTAGTGCAAGGGTACTTTGCTGGACAAAATGATTGAATCTGGGAGGTTTCACTCTTTTCACACCTACTGTACCATAGAGGGTTCCCCTATGGACACAAGCCGAAGAACCCTTTTTTTCCGAGAGTGTACAAATATTGTGCTAAAACAATGCAAGAAAATGCAAATACAGGGAAATTAAGACGCATATAGCAAGTTTAGAACAAATTCTGAGTTTCAGTTTCAGGCCTGGGTCAAAGTTCATCAGGGTGCTGCTTTTGGCATATAATGCGTTGAATTCTTCGTTCGGTGGAGGACTCTGTTGGAACAAATGTGAAGTGCTGCATAGCTGAAGGTTTTTGAGACTTTGAACTCTCCCTAGAGGGAGATCTGGTGCCTTGGGCAATAGGCAGTTCAGCAAGGGTGGTGGTGTACGGTTGTGTGCACCCTCCGGGAACAAAGCATCCCCCCCCCATCACCCCTCTCTTCCAGAGAACTTTCTCCTATGAGTCTGGGACAATGGCAGATCACTTTACAGAGTCTCTGAGAAAAAAAAAAAAACAAAACAAGCAGGGGAACAGTGGGAGAGACGTTGGTTTTGGAGACGGTTGGGTGTTCGGTGTCCTCGTGTGCACCATCTCTCAGGTTCCCCCGGGCACACGGCTCAGTCATTGTCCCGTTGGCAGTCCTTTCCCGGAACGTCCCGGAGTCTCTTTCAGTGCCCTTCTCCAGAGCGGAGGCTTGTTTAGTGCCCTTCTCTGGAGTGGTGGCGGCTTGTTTAGTGCCCTTCTCTGGAGCGGTGGTGGCTTGTTTAGTGCCCTTCTCTGGAGCGGAGGCTTGTTTAGTGCCCTTTCATAGAGTGGAGAGTCGGGTAGGTGCCCTTTCCAGAGCGAGGCTTTTCTGGTGCCTTTTTGCCCTATCATAGAGTGGAGAGTCGGTTAGCGATCTTTTAGTGCCCTTTTCTAGGGCAGTCTCATTTTGGGCCTTTTTAGTTTCCCTTTTCAGGCCTGAGAAGACCGCAAATGATCCAGGAAGCAGATTTGAGGTCTGTGTGTTTTTGTAAAGGGTGCAATGCCTGTTGGCTGTGCCCCTCAGCCAAACACCCTGATTATGTCCCCCCCCCCCCCCCCCCCCCCCACCCCCACTTCTCCACCTCAGCACCTGTCTGTTATGAAATATCTCTTTTCCTGTGCCCTATTTACATTCTGACGTGGTTACAACCCGCTGACTCTACGCACTCGCCGGGAGAGACAGAGGAGTAAACTGATTTATGCGCGATTTCTGTCTGTGCCGGCTGTAAAATTATCCGACAGGAAGTTTTGCTCCTGTTCTTTATGGGTTTCACGCCAGTAAATCTTTCGGTTGGTGATCGGGGGCGGAAAACCTAGCCATCCGCACTGGAGTCACATCACGGAGGGTTGAACGCCTGGAGAACGCCTCTGTCTTTCTCCCACTTTCTTTTTTCTCTCTCTCTCTCTCTCTCTCTCTGGTTCCCCCTCCCTCTTTCCCCCCCCCCCCGTCTCGCTGCCTCTCTCCCTTAACAAGGAGTGTTTCCAAGGTGTCACTTTGCCACCGTGTTCCAGGAAACAATTATTCAACTAGGGAACACCTCACCTTACCCAATCTCCAAAACGTAGAACAGATTAGCGCCTGCAGACTGTGGTCTGTCTGTCAGTTGCCCATTCTCCTCAGTAAAGTTTTTTATTTTAATTAAATAAATATAGGATGCAGTGTGGTGTTATGCTTACAGAGCTGAGCTTGTTACTTATAGTATTCAAATCCCAGCTGGGGGACTGCTGTTATATGCTGGGGGCGACATAGCTCAGGAGGTAAGACGGTTGTCTGGCTGTCGGGGGGTTGCCGGTTCGATCCCCCGCCCAGGGCGTGTCGAAGTGTCCCCTGAGCAAGACACCTAACCCCTAATTGCTCCCAATGAACTGATTGGTACCTTGCATGGCAGCCTTTCACCGTTGGAGTATGAGTGTGTGTGTGTGTGTGTGTGTGTGTGTGAATGGGTGATGAGAGGCATCAGTTGTAAAGCGCTTTGGATAAAAGCGCTATATAAATGCAGTCCTTTTACCATTTGAGCAAGATACTCATCCTGAGCTACTTCAGTAAAATATACAGCTGTATGAATTAATTATTATATAAAAATGTAATTGCGTTAGTCACCCTTGATTAGAGCCTCTGCTAAATGGCAAAAAAATGTACCGAACCATATGCAATGTATTAGTATGTTTTATTTGGCGCTGAGCTCTTACGGTGTGTCTTGCCCCCTGGTATTAGGGTTGTTTCAGTTAGCATTAAGCTAAAACAGCACTGGCTGTGGGCCAGCCCCCTGCACGCCTGCTTCCCTTCGCTGTGGAATCTCCTTCTGTCCGAGGATTATTGATAGATTTTATTTAGCACGTGTGGTCTGTCGTGGTGAGGCCTCCTCCCCCCCACCCCCCCGTGTGGTCTGTCGTGGTGAGCCCCCCCCCCCCCCTCCCCCCCGTGGCTGCATTCCTTTTCTCCACGTCCTCATTCCTGGAGTATCTAAGTGTCATAATCTGGGAGGGCATGCTGTGTACCCGGGTGCCGTTTCGGTAAAGTAGCGAGGTTTTCTCAAATCCCCTTAATGCTGATCCCATAAAGGTACTGAGTGTTCCTCTGTTAGAGGAACGTGTGTGTGTGTGTGTGTGTGTGTCTGTGCTTGTGTTTGTGTTTGTGTGCACTTGTGTGTGTGTGTACGTGTGTGTGAGAGAATATCTATTTATGTGTATTTTTGGGTGCTTGTTGCTTGTGTGTGTGTGTGTGTGTGTGTGTGTGTATGCATCTGTGTGTGTGTGTTTGTTGTACTTGTGAGAATGTCCATTTATGTTTATTAGTGGGTGCTTGATGCTTGTGTGTCTGTGCTTGTGTTTGTGTTTGTGTGTGTGTGTGTGTGTGTGTATATCTGCATCTGTGTGTGTGTTTGTGTGTACTTGTGAGAAGGTGTGTGGGTGTGTCTGCATGCCTTGTGTGTCTGCATCTGTGTGTGTGTGTTTGTGTGTACTTGTGTGAATGTCCATTTATGTGTATTTGTGGGTGCTTATGTGAGAATGTGCATCTGTGTGTGGGGAGAGGGTGGGGGTAATTGGCGGGGGGGGGGGGGGGGGGGTACTGCTCTTAATTCAGCCCCCCCACGGTGAAAGAGAGAGGCTGTTCGCTCCGACAATCAGGAGACTCCTTTCATCTCAGCCTCTCTGATCGCAAAATGAGAGTTTAATTCCAGTGCAGTGGGGTCTGGTGTGAATCTGATCTCTGGGACCCGTGGCATAATGGAGAGGGCAGCCCCGCTGAACAGGAGCCTTTTTTTTTATTGCCACTCTGCTTTTTCACAAGCGCAGCGACGTGAACAAAAAAAGCCACCAAGAGAGAGAAAGAGTGTGAGAGAGAGAGAGAGAGAGAGAGAGAGAGAGAGAGCGACGGCAAAGCCCCCCTTCCCTTCTCAAGGCCGTTTCTTTCACCGCCGTGTCTGTCCCTCGTCTGTGCGCCGAAGAGGAGGACGTCTCCCGAGGGTGCTTGTGCTGAGACGTCCATAAAACACATACATGTTGAAGAACAGCCATGAACCTGTAAGACACATCTATGAGAGATCAGCCATTAACTTATAAGACACATAAAATATCAGCCATGTACCTATAAGAGACATCTTATGAAAGATCAGCCATTAACTTATAAAACACATATAAAAGATCAGCCATTAACTTATAAGACACATAAAATATCAGCCATGTACCTATAAGAGACATCTTATGAAAGATCAGCCATTAACTTATAAGACACATAAAAGATCAGCCATGTACCTATAAGACACATCTTATGAAAGATCAGCCATTCACTTATAAGACACATATAAAATATCAGCCAATAACTTATAAGACACATAAAATATCAGCCATGTACCTATAAAGACATCTTATGAAAGATCAGCCATTAATTATAAACAAAATAAAAGATCAGCCTTTAACTTATAAGACACATAAAATATCAGCCATGTACCTATAAGAGACACCTTATGAAAGATCAGCCATTAACTTATAAGACACATATAAAAGATCAGCCTTTAACTTATAAGACACATAAAAGAACAGCCATGTACCTATAAGACACATATTATAAAAGATCAGCCTTTAACTTATAAGACACATAAAAGAACAGGGCCATGTACCTATAAGAGACATCTTATGAAAGATCAGCCATTAACTTCTAAGACACATAAAAGAGCAGCCATGAACTTATAAGGCACATCTTATTCTTTGTCTAAAGAGTTTCAGAGCTTTAGCCAAATCATAAATCGCTTCGATGTAAGATTATTTAATAAACACCTAAACTTCATCAGATATTTAGCCGAAGCTGCTGTATATTTAGCCGGAGCTGCTGTTTCGCGGGCCCTCGAAAGAGCCCTCTGAAGCAGGCAGGACGCGGGGGATTAATGCCGAGAGTCAGGCGAAGCCCCGCGGAGCATTAGGGAAGCAGAGTGGCCACCCTAGAGCGTTAGAGAGGCAGACAAAAAGCGAGCCACTCCACCATCTAGGGCAGAGGGGAGGAGAGGGGGCGAATGAGGGTCAGGTGGGGGGTGGAGGGGGGGGCCAGGGGCATAGGGGGGCTAAGCACCCTGTGTGGAGCCACTTCACGTTCACCATCTCCCCCCAAAAAAACCAGCGCACCTGTTCTGGAAAGTTCCGGCTCTTCAGGTTCCGCATTTTGTCTTCTCCTCAAGAGTCAGAGTCTGCTCTCCTCCTCCTCCTCCTCCTCCTCGGCTCTTCGTCCGAGAGCACCGAAGCTAAGGGAAGGGGTGAGAATGAACGCACACATTCGACACCCATGATGTAAAAAAAAAAAAAAAAAAAAACAATTTATTAAAGATTTGGTCTGCATACAGGCCAGATGCAGGGGTAAGAATGAGAAAGCGCGAGAGTGATAGAAGGGGTGGGGGGGGGGGGGTGCTCCAACATTTTTTGGTGACGGTTCCCCTTGTTATCATCGCCATTGTCTTTGAGGTTAGGAGCCCCCCCCCCCCCCTTCGCCTTCTGAGAGGGGACTTCCCATAGCAACCTCTGAGGTGGCCTGCAAGCCTTTTGTGACACCCCCTTCCACCCACTCCCCCCCCCCTTCCACCCAAACCCGGCTGAAGTTTCTGCACCAGTGGCCCTAGACAAGGCCACCATTAACTGCGGGCCTGTGCGGAGGGCACGGGGACAATGCGCCCAACATGGCATCCCAGCCCTCAGACAAGCCTGGAAACAAATGTTACAGGGGATCGTGCAGAATGGAGTCATCCTGCTGGTGTCACTGAATGCATTCACCTACCCATAGAGCCCATTCACAGCTGCCCCATTGTCTTATGCCAGAGAAAAGAGAGGGGTGGATGGAGTTGGGGGGGGGGGGCATGTCCATGGTCTACAGGGATGGGAAGTAACCGGTTTCCCGGGAGACCGTTTGGATGGAAAATATGGCAGCTTCCAAATGAAGGGGGATAAAGGAGGTGTGGAGTGATGACACTGGGTTTGCTCTCGAGATATAAGGAGTGTTTTTTTGTTGTTTTTTTTTAAAACAAAGACTCTGTTCCTTTCTTTTTATTTCAGTTTTTTCCTTTCCGTGCAAGGCTCGGGCTCTTTGGAGGTTCCTTCCTTCTGCACTTTACACTAATTAGGGAAATTAAAGTGTTGCAAGTGTTGGCCTAAGCTGAGGTTTGTCAACAGAATTGATCGCCTCCGGTTAAAACTCCACTCCACAAAGCTCCTCGGGACGACAGGAAGGAACTGCTCTTGAAGTGTTTGTGCAGAGCGCCACTAACCCTCTAATGAAACAACAAAACCAACCTGGGAAGCAGCAGCAGTTCTGCTCTTTGCATGGCACACGAGCCAAACCAATGCACTGAACAGGAGGAAAGTCCCATTGTCACCAAGTTCATTTGGAAGTGGTGACACCAGTGGTAATTTATTTTGGTTGTTTTGTATATTTATCAGAATTATGCAATTCACTCACTGGCAAATGTTCTGCAATTAAATATTAGTCTTTAAAATTTTAAATATGCATTCTTGCATAAAGACTACAGAAAATATAATTTTTTGTGTGTGAACATATATTTTATTGTGCTTTTTCATTTGCAGAAATATAATCCGTGAAACGACAAAAGAAGACATCATATTTTCTAAGATACAAAATTATACAAAAATACACATATTTGTTTTTATATATCCACCCAAAACTTCAGTCCTTCCCACAGAACAATAAACCAATAAGCTTGCAAGCAAATTCTTTCTTATTACTTAGACTTTATATTAAATTCCTGCTAAGGCAAATTATGGCTTACACAAAAAAATATGATAGCAAAAAAAAAAAAAAAAAAAAGTGATTGCTTTTATGACTGCAAGGAATGGAGGGTTTATTTACAATGACGCATACTGAGATTATTAAAATATTGGTAATAGGTCATTGTTTTCCAAACATTATTATGCATCTGTTACTGCCAATCACTCATTTTCTTGTGGAAAGTTCTTGTGGAAGAAGTTTATAACAAATACAAAAAATGGTGTGAGGACAAAAGTCATGCCACAGCACTCATTTTGAGATGCATTTCTGTAAGTTTCTTAAGAGCCTCTCGAGATCGATTTTTCCTTGCTTTGTGGAGTTCACTTCCTGCTTTTTAAAGTTTTTCTAAGGGGGGCTTTGGAATGTTTGCCGTGACACCTTTTTGACAACAGATAATTGGTGGGGAAATGTTTTCAAGGCTTCTTACAGCAAAGAGAAGTATTCTATTATTCTGTTATTTCCCTCGAACTCATTACCGAATTGTTTCAAAAGCAAAAGCCCTGTGGTTAAATTTTCAGAGACTAAAACTTTAGACCGACTTGCCGGTATTAGTTTAAAATAAAATAAAGATAGTGAGCAATTTTTTAAAATCATCTTCCACCTAAAACAGATTTTAAATAGTAATGAACGTGTCCATCTGCTGCTGTGAGCAGATTATCTCGCCAAACCTCGCGTTTTGAGTTTCGGTCGTCTCTGAATGATATTATAATCCATTTTGAGCCTTTGAGTTTTTTTGTGCAAGTCACGGTCGGTGATCTTAACCAAACAGTTGACCTGCTGAGGTATGACTTTAAAGGCATTGTTAACTCTTTCACAGTTCATTGCCCCTCAATGCTCAAACCTTCGCACGGGGCAGCGCATGTCTTTCTTCCGTGTTGTCATAGTGATTATATCCCCCCCTTCCCCCCCCCCCCCCATTTCCTTCTTTCTATACACATTTTGAGGTTCTCGCAAAATTGTAAAAATCGTTCTTTGTTACTTTATCTGAGGGATAGACGCTGGATACCTACGACACAGTTATGTTCCCTTCAACATCTGTACTTTTGAAACATGACCTTAAAAGTGAATACTTACATTCATTTTTTTTTTACAAATTCTTTTTTTTTTTTTTTTTTTTTTTTTTAAAAATATGTCTCTGGGCGAACTGTGTTTTATGTTTCGTTGCCCGGGGAGGGGAACTGTCTGAAATGGGTGCATAATTCACGAGTGACATAGTAAGTAAACTCGGGGAACGACCCGTCAGAAACGCTCGCACGGGACCTGTCAGAACACAGACGGGAGGCGTGCAGCAGCGTCGTATGACTACATATCAGAGTTCATTCGAAGATACGGAGAAGACTGACGCGTCTTTGAGACATGCATACGCTCTGCATGTAAAGACATCAAAGCCATGCAGCCTTCAGGAGTCTGCTACACCGGGGGGGGGGGGGGGGGGGGGGGGGGGGGGGGGGGGGGGGCAGGCAAGTAGTAAAAATGATACAAAAAAACTTCCCTTAATATCTGAAAACATCTGGATGTATGTTACCAGACTAAGGACTGGCAAAGACAGGTGTTGTGTAACTTGATACAAACGCCTCACAAAATATAATTTCCTCGAGGAACTATTTTCTTGTTTTAGGATTGCTTTACTTCAAATAGTAATTATATTGGTGCCAGATTTTTTCCTCTGTCCCAGACAGTGTCTTGCTCCTTAGTGCTATTTTGATGTTTATTTTTCTCACAAATTATGAAAAAAATGTAATTTACCATGAAAAGGTTTTGCATTTTTATTTCATGATTATTCTGAAATACTTACTTATTATCCATGCAAAATAATGGCATGTAAAATAGAAAAAAAATAGATAAGAGAAAAGAAAATGGCTGATAGATCCTTTGTTGCCATAAGTTTGTCATAAGCTGGTCATAAGTTAAAAAGTGCGCACAACATTTCCACCTACATCATCAAGTATAGATATCAGAATAGATACAGCTGATTAAGACCTTCATCCCATTTAAACTTAACATTCAGGCATTTTGCCGATGCTCTTATCCAGAGTGATGCAGTCTTTCGTGCAGTTTATATGGTGAAACACTGTTCGCACGATTCAGCTTGTGCTTCTCGTCATCCTCAGAGGTACTTTTTAGTCATTACCCTGGGTCCAAGGCTGACCCCAGCCCATGCTCCCCGCCCCGCCCCGCCCCGCCCCGCCCCGCACCCCACCCCCACCCCCTCTGACATCTGTACCTTGTGAGTGACAGGCTACAGAGATGTTCCTGTGCGGAACGGGGGCAGTGACCGGTGAACAGGCTGTTGCCAGGGACTACGCTAAACAAGGCCACAGGGACCCAAAGGGACAGCGGAGTTTTAACCCTTTCAGGTGTGAGGTCACAAATATGTTATCAGAATGTTCTTAACTGAACATTCTAGTAATGCTGATGTAACAATAGCTACTAGCAGTGAAGTTCTAGAAAAGTCCGTCTTAAAGTTTTTCAAAAAAACATTCAAAAAAAAAAAAACCTGTTCTTCAAAGGTTTAATCACGCTGTGACTCCATTTCTTTCCTCTACACTGTCTCACTCACACAGTCCCAACATAATTAACAGAAAAATTACATTAACATTAATTCATTAACATTCATTATCATTAACACGTAGCTCATTGTTGCACATGTGGCCTCTTGTGTTAAGTCATGGCGATTCACCTTTGCGGATCAATCCATTCTTACATTGTATAAAATATTACATTAAATTGAGTTCATTATTAAATATTGACATTTTTGTGTTCTTTCATGGACATGGCCATGTACTGTAGCTCTTCTGTTTTGAAGCAGTGCACTTTTATTCAGATGTATGAAAGTTCATTACAAACAGCCGTTGGACAAAATCTCCCAAAAACGTATTTCTAGCCATGAAGCAAAACAACAACAAAAAAAAACCTTTTTGAGCTTTTCAACCAGTTTCTATCCAAACAAGTGACAACTTTCCCTTTGTTTGCAAATTGGTTTTGTTAATAAATGTTTTTTTTTTTCTCAAAAAATAACAGAGGGAGCATTCGACATCCAGAACAACCACCCTGGTGCTGTCTAACTGTACAGACTGGGGGCAGAGATGAGTTTAGTCTGGAATGGGGTGGGGATGGGGGTGGGGAGGATGGGTGGGAGGTTGTTGGGGGGGGGGGGGGGGTCCTGTGAAGCAGCACACATCCTGTCCCCTTTGAATGGCCCTTGTGTCACTTATAATGAATTGGGCCGTTTGTAGGGGACTACCTGTGTGGGATCTGAATGCGTCCCCGGGTGACTTTGGGGGCCCCTCCTTTGTGCTGTTTGGGCTGTTGGTCTTTAAGTGGTCTGTAGCTGTCCTGGGAACCTGGCCGCCTGCCGGCCCTGAGGCCCGGCTGGTGAATTAGCCCTTATTAGTCTGGAGCTCCGCCATCCGGGGCCCGGCCGGGGCCTGTCTGAGCGTCACCGCCAACAATGGCGACCCTTAACGAGCCGAGCGGCAGGCAGAGGCCTTATGGTGTAGAGCGGTGGGTAGAGGTCTTATGGTGTAGAGCGGTGGGTATAGACCTTTTCAAGTAGAGGAGCAGGTAGAGGTCTTATGGTGTAGAGCGGCAGGCAGAGGCCTTATGGTGTAGAGCGGTGGGTAGAGGTCTTATGGTGTAGAGCGGTGGGTAGAGGCCTTATGGTGTAGAGCGGCAGGTGGAGGTCTTATGGTGTAGAGCAGTGGGTAGAGGCCTTATGGTGTAGAGCGGCAGGTAGAGGCCTTATGGAGTAGAGCGGTGGGTATAGGTCTTATGGTGTAGAGCGGCAGGTGGAGGTCTTATGGTGTAGAGCGGCAGGTAGAGGTCTTATGTTGTAGAGCGGTGGGTAGAGGTCTTATGGTGTAGAGCGGTGGGTAGAGGTCTTATAGTGTAGAGCGGTGGGTAGAGGTCTTATGGTGTAGAGCGGTGGGTAGAGGTCTTATAGTGTAGAGCGGCAGGTAGAGGTCTTATGGTGTAGAGTGGCAAGTAGAGGCCTTATGGTGTAGAGCGGTGGGTATAGGTCTTATGGTGTAGAGCGGCAGGTAGAGGTCTTATGGTGTAGAGCGGTGGGTATAGGTCTTATGGTGTAGAGCGGCAGGTAGAGGTCTTATGGTGTAGAGCGGTGGGTAGAGGTCTTATGGTGTAGAGCGGTGGGTAGAGGTCTTATGGTGTAGAGCGGTGGGTAGAGGTCTTATGGTGTAGAGCGGCAGGTAGAGGTCTTATGGTGTAGAGCGGCAGGCAGAGGCCTTATGGAGTAGAGCGGCAGGTAGAGGTCTCATGGTGTAGAGCGGTGGGTAGAGGCCTTATGGTGTAGAGCGGCAGGTAGAGGCCTTATGGTGTAGAGCGGTGGGTAGAGGCCTTATGGAGTAGAGCGGCAGGTGGAGGTCTTATGGTGTAGAGCGGCAGGTAGAGGTCTTATGTTGTAGAGCGGTGGGTATAGGTCTTATGGTGTAGAGCGGCAGGTAGAGGTCTTATGGTGTAGAGCGGCAGGCAGAGGCCTTATGGAGTAGAGCGGCAGGTAGAGGTCTTATGGTTTAGAGCGGCAGGCAGATGCCTTATGGTGTAGAGCGGTGGGTATAGGTCTTATGGTGTAGAGCGGCAGGTAGAGGTCTTATGGTGTAGAGCGGTGGGTAGAGGTCTTATGGTGTAGAGCGGCAGGTAGAGGTCTTATGGTGTAGAGCGGCAGGCAGAGGCCTTATGGAGTAGAGCGGCAGGTAGAGGTCTCATGGTGTAGAGCGGTGGGTAGAGGTCTTATAGTGTAGAGTGGCAGGTAGAGGTCTTATGGTGTAGAGCGGCAGGTAGAGGCCTTATGGTGTAGAGCAGCAGGCAGAGGCCTTATGATGTAGAGCAGTGGGTAGAGGTCTCATGGTGTAGAGCGGCAGGTGGAGGCCTTATGGTGTAGAGCGGCAGGCGGAGGCGTTATGGTGTAGAGCGGTGGGTATAGGCCTTTTCAAGTAGAGGAGCAGGCAGAGGTCTTATGGTGTAGAGCGGCAGGCAGAGGCCTTATGGTGTAGAGCGGTGGGTAGAGGTCTTATGGTGTAGAGCAGTGGGTAGAGGTCTTATGGTGCAGAGCGGTGGGTAGAGGTCTTATGGTGTAGAGCGGCAGGTAGAGGTCTCATGGTGTAGGGCAGCAGGTAGAGATCTTATGGTGTAGAGCAGCAGGCAGAGGCCTTATGGTGTAGAGCGGTGGGTATAGGCTTTTTCAAGTAGAGGAGCAGGTAGAGGCCTTATGGTGTAGAGCAGCAGGTGGAGATCTTATGGAGTAGAGCGGCGGGTAGAGATCTTATGGCATAGAGCAGTGGGTAGAGGCCTTTTCAGGTAGAGAGGCTGTGATTAGCGCAGCTATTGGAACATGCTCGCACACCTGAAAGAGGCTGTCACATTTCCCCACAGAACAGACTGGTAGACATTTCCTGTGCCTGTACTGGGGCTGCCCGTGTCTGTATCCATGTCTGTGTGTCTGTGTCTGTACCTGTCTCAGTCTCTGCAGCTGTGTGTATGTGATTTTTTCACTTTTCCGACACGTGCAGCTCAAACTGGCACACGTGGTTCACACAGCCTGACCTGAGAGACCCCGCCCCCCCCCCCCCAGAACAGAACAGACCCGCCCCCTGTTCTGGCCCCGCCCCACCCCCGTGAGAGGGACGTGTGACCCCCTAATTCCCCAAATTCGGAGCGTGTGGCAGCCGTTTCATGCCTTTGGGCCCGAGGAGTTCCCACGGAGTACGCAGACGGTAACGGCTGCTGGTTATTTTCTGGGTTCAGGTTTCCATGGGAGTCGGTTTACCTGGGCGTGACGGCTGGGGGGGCAGGGGGGAGGGGGGGAAGGGGGGGGAAGGGGGGTGTGAAACAGCGGGACGCGGTCGGGCAGCGTGCGGGGAGCGAGCCGGCGGGACGCGAGCCCTCGGGGTGACTCGTTACCCAGAGGTCACAGCCCGTGCGTCTCCACTTCCTGCCCCACAACGTCCACCCGCCCGCCCCCGGCCGCCCCGGCCGGCCCACACGCCCACACGTGCGCGTGCAGAACTGCATGCTGGGCCAAGGTCACGGGCGGCCGGACGCACAGAAATAACCCCGCATCCTGTCCCCTGCCCCTCCGTCTTAATCACGGCCGGGGCCCCCCCCCCCTGCGCCCCCCTTTCATGCTCCCCATTAAGTTTAAGCCCTGCCTCGTAAATCTCACATGCTGCCAGCTCCTCGGAATCCAGGGACGGCCATTTTACAACGCTTTTCTTCCCTCTGCTTCCGCTGTTATGAAGTAAGTAGAGTTTAAATCCTTCTGTTCTGTTCCTTGGTAAATACATGCTACATACTAGTACATACATATTGTTCTTATGATTATTAGCAACAGCAGTAGCAGTAGTATTATTATGAATTTGGGCCTCAACCAAATTTTATTAAAATTATCAATATAAAACCTGGATAACTAAGTTACCAACCATGGTGAAAAAATTCATTAGAAAAAATATATAAGCAAGTCCCACTGGTCTGGGAAATGCAGACATACAGAGTTGTTTGTTAGTCCACCAACAACCCTTCCCATGCAGCGCATGTTAACATCATATTCCTGGTGAAAGTTGACTACGCTAAATACTGTATCTTAATAGCAAGCTACCTGTGATAACTCTGCTGGTTGACCATGACCACACCCCTTTACCCTGACTGGCCCAATGAGGGCCAATGGGATCAGAGGGGCGGAGTCAGAAGTGGAAAGTCCTGCCATTGTGTTTCTTCCACCCAGGAAAATCAGCCAGCTTATTTCACTAATTAGTTCTACCCTCTGGCTGACGGATTGCGCTAATTAGCAAATCCAGGTGATTGTAACAAAACACTGGGGAGAACTTTTCCTTTTTACTCTGAACCTGGATTTTGCACCTCTTTACTCTGATTGGCCCAATGAGGGCCAGTGGGATTAGAGGGGCGGAGTAGATCTGAAGCCCAGATGTGTTTGAGGAGGCCAGTTTGCAGGTGTTCTGTCCCTTGTGTCGACTACAAACGGTTTTTTCATTAAAATATTCTTGATCACTAATGAAGTGTTAATATGTAGTTAATAAGTCCCGGGGATCTGCAGAAGTATGATTGTTGAATTTGGAAATTGCAGTTCCCTATGGAAATGAAAAGATAAGTGCTCGGCCAACAGATATTTCAGGAAGGTATAACATAGTCGTTGATTTGGTCCATTCTTCCATGTCGGGAGGGGTTGAATCGGGGGGATAAAAGCTCTGCACAAACATTATTGTGAGGGGGGGGGGGGGGGGGGGGGGGTGAGTTTCATTGTTGCGATTCCCCTAAATAGATAGGCAGGCCAGTCTCCTTCCAGATTAGGCCCTAGCAGCAGGGGCATCGGAGTCCCACCTTTTCCCTCCCCACCTCAGCCGCTCATCTTGACCACTGGCCCCTGAAGGCCTTTTGTCAGTGGTCAGCGACATGCACAAAAGCCCCCCCCCCCCCCACCCCAAGGAGTGTGCGCCCCCCATCTCTGCGGAGGTCCGACCCCAGGCTGGAGTTGGGGGAACAGGGGGAACGGGGGGGGGGGTTTGTATTGTCCCTTCCCTGATTCCTCCCCGTGGAGAGGGGAGAGATCGTCCGTGCGGTCAGCCGCGGGGGCCAAGCGTCTGAACCCTGGCCACCCAGGAGACAGAGAGGAGCCGGTCAGGCAAGACCTCCGGCTGTCCGTCACAAAAGGAGCTCGGCAGGAAAGAAAGCAGCGGAAGGGTAATCTGTCACAAAAAAATGTAACGATGACGTCACAAAGGCAACGATGACGTCACAAAGGCTGAGGATTTTCCACACCTGTCGGTCATGTCTCTTCTGTGGCGCCCCCCGGTGGTGTTCATCACCACAATATGAACAGCTGTCCATCTTCACTAGAGAGTCGCTGTCCATCTTCCGCCACAGCAGTGCAAAGTGTCATGCTCGCTTTGTCTCCAAACCCAGATGATCAGATCTCAATTGATCTCAAAAGATACTGTGACCTTAACGTCTGGGAAACAGCACTTGTTTGCAGCAGTGATACACCATTCCAGGGAGGTCACACTATTTAAGACACTGGTCAGTCTCGCACAGGGCGGTTTGCAGAACCGCTTCTCTGTGTATGTATTGCTTCGGCTCCACCCGCTTCTCCTCTATGCATATAAAGGCATTTTCTCGGACTTCTCTCATAGCAGTTTTACTTGCTTTGCTGGTTTGCAATTCCGGTTAAGTACCTTGCTCAAACGGTAGTGTCCTACCCCTCAGAACCTGCCTTTGCTGCGTCGATGTGATTGCTGTAACACAACACCGTCACATTGTTAGGATAGTTTGAAAGCAGGCGGGATCATAGCTCTGAACCACACGCACTGCTTTCCTACAGACTTACGGGGAGAGATGTACAAGCCTGGCATGCAAAGCTAGGTCCCCTGTAAGTCTACTCCCAGATTCCGATGGTATCCGATAAGACAACAAAAGACTCATAGAAGGGACCAGAGGACTTCACAAGTTCACAAGTGGACCTAAAACCTTTGCAATACGATGCAGAATCTCTTCGGGCGAACTCAATGGGCTGTGGCCAGCGGCCCACCCAGGTAGATCGCAGGCCTTCCGCGCTCCCTTGAGCTCTGCCTGTTTGCTTGTTATCCTCACCTGTTGAGAGACGTCTGGTCAGGTGACCCTATCTTGGCCTTTGGTCTCCTTCCAGCCCTTTTGTTTGCGATCATCCTCTCCGGCCACCGCCTTGCATGAGAAGCTTCGTGGCTGTGATGTTTGCCAGATAGGGCCCCCCAGCCTGGCTCCACGGTCTGAGCTGGGGGGAGAGAGGGGGGATAAATGGTCTATCGGAGAGTGATGGAGGACAGCTTCTCTACGATGCCTGTCCCCGCTCCTCCCAGGCACTGTGGTGAGACAGCTCCGTGTCAGACCTGGGCCAGGCCTGGGCCAGGCCTGGGCCAATTATGCATTCAGGGATGTGATTTTTCATGATCAATGTCAGTTTTAATGTCTCATTCGAATCATGTCACATGTCCTACAAAGGTGTCCCCATCACCGAACATTGGAATTTTTAATTTATCTGGTCCAGAGGGAAGACAACCCCCCTGCTGTCTAATCAGCACCTCTTCTAGCCAAGCATGTATTACCAACCTGTTGGTGATGGGGGGGGGGGGCCAGGCCCAAGAGCTGTTTATGCCTATGGGGCCTTTGGACTCCGGCTATCCTTCTAGCAGCAACTTAGTTTCCCCAGAGGATATTCTGTTAGCATGCTAACTTAGCCCACAGGTTAGTAATGGCCGCTACTGCACAGCTTTTAGTGTATTTAATTCCCAGTTTTGTGCGTCTGGTTTTGGCCGCAGTCTCCAGTGCTTCCACGCAAAACCCTGAAGGACTAACACAGAAGCATGCTGGGAAATGTAGGCGGCAGTCAGGGCTAAGTCCCTGAGATCCTGTGTTTTTGTGCGAATAGAGCTTGCAACGTCATTCTCCTCACCCCACCCCCTGTCAAAGACAGCCCGGCACCCATTTCTCAGCCAGTGGCCCAGGCAGAAATTGAGGAAGGAAAGAGAAGGTAAAAGTGCCCCCCCCCCCCCCATCCCCGGGAATGCCCTGCCTGGCTTTGAGGTAGGAGGGGGGGGGGGGGGGTGTTTGCGGTATGGAGTTATGGATCAGCGGTGGAGCGCGCATCTTTTTCCTTCATTCCCCCAGCACCTCTACCCCCCCCCCCCCCCCCCTTCCCTCCCCATTTGCAGTGAAATAACTGGCTAATTAAGAAATAAAACAACTTTGCGCTTTTTCCCCTGATTAGTTCCAGATTAATGACCAGCAACAGATTTCGATCCCCTGGCCCATTTATCAGGGAGGAAGTGGGTCATTCTGGTGATTAAGTGGGCGGCTTGGTCCTCAGAGGAGCCTCCAATTTGATTTAATTGCTCTTTGGGGTTCTGTGACCCGGTGAGCCCCACTGGCAGTCCACCATTAGCGCGGCCCGGCGCAGAACCTCCAGGGGGGGCCTGTGCCGCTCTGACTTCATTAGGGGAGATGTATAGAGGTCAAACTCTACTCCAGCACATCCCCACCATCAGGCACTTCATCAAATAATGTGCCAGGCTGACGGGATTTTATTTTATTTTTTAAAGGCCTGGGAAGTGCAGCCATCACCCTATTAGTGACACTATACAGACGGCTAACACTAGGCCGCCGCCAGCAGCTGGGAGTTCTGGAGCTGGCTATACTCTGACCGTGATGATGTCACAAAGGGCAGTGATGATGTCACACAGGGTAAGGACCCCGCGATAGGTCAAGCAGTGTAGCCTGTAACATCTGTAACATTCTTCTTCATCTAGTCCCTAAAGTGAGACAGATCTCAAGAGCTCAAAAGACACTCTTGACTTACTGTCTGGAAACAACACTTGCTGGGGACAAGCTGGAGACAGATCCTTTCCAAATTTTTTCTCTGCTACTTTCTTATTTATCTCCCTATAAACTTGCACTTGAAATTTGCCCGGTGCTACACGAAACTCTGCTGGGTCCCATGGGCTGAATCTACAGGGGTCAGCAGAAAATTGGAGGTGGCAGTTGAGAACACATCAGTGCCCCCCGGTCATCCTCCCACAAGGGATCCCAACAGCCTGCCTAATGAAGAGCCAGAACACCACCGTCTCTGACTGAAAGGCCACTCATACAGTACAATGCCATTGTTTCGTGACTGTCATCTATGGGCTGTGGCATCCCATTCTGTCTCAGTGCAGCGGTCCTGATCCACAAGTGTCTGAGTCCAATCTTGCTGTGTCTGTTGGCTTGTGGAGAGTTTCAGCACTAACCATTGATTGAGGTCACTGATTGGCTACAGAATTTGCGCCCCTTGTTAAGATTACTGCTGATTGGAAGGCAACCACAAATACCTGTGGCCCAGGAGGACTGGAGCTTAATGCCTGTGCCCTAGTCTTTTTTCGCTGTGATGCAGCTACTAATCCCAGGTTTTGGCCGATCACAGGGCCTACTGGTGTTCGCTCTTACTCAGGAATTAACTCTTAATTAAAGGAGTTGATTAAATAATTAACTCACCCCATCTTGTATCGTGGGTCTGAACTGGTTGCTGATTTTAATGTAAAAACACAACAGACCTTGGAGCAGACCTAGAGACCAGGGTTTTAGACATGTATGTATCACGGTTGGGGAATCCCATTCCTGGAAGGCTACGGTATGTCCATTTCTGGATTTCATGCTGGCCTTTCCTCTTAATGATTTAATCAGACCAATAAAGTATGCGATCTTTCATTTTAGCCACATTTCTTGATAAGCTTGTCAATGACCGTGTTTGCGTCTCTGTATGAACCAGTTACTGTGGTCTAAATCTGCAAGCGAATTGGCGTTGGCGCATAGCGCTAATTAGCTAGTTGAGGGTTGGTTAAGTGAATGCAAACAAAGGCCTTGCAACATACTGACCGGTCCTGCAGGAGTGGGAGATTGCCTGCCGGTGATCCTCGATACGACCGACCCACTCTGTGAATTCTTACGAGGTTCCGTTTGACCGATTTGGAGCTGAAGCCCCCTGGAGGGGCTGGTTGTTATGGCGGCTTTAGGATGTTTAGCGGGTAGAGGTGAGCGGATTTAACAGGTTGCGCTGCGTCCCCGGAGGGTTGTGCTCTCTCTGGCTCTGCTCTGCTCTGCGCTGGAGCCCTTCGTTAATTCAACGGCTTTCGCACACACACACACACACACACACGCACACACACACACGCACGCACACACACACGCACATACGCACGCACACACACACACACACACACACATGCACATACGCACGCACACACACACATGCACACACACACACACACACACACACACACATACACATGCACACACACACTCACACACACTCACACAAACATACACACACATATACACACACACTCACACACACACGCACACATACGCACGCATACACACACACACGCACACACACACATACACATACACACACACACACACACCCTAATGAATCCCCTATCAGAGCTCTGCTTTCTCAGCCAGCTGTCAGAGGAGTACTAGGGTTATTCCTTAATGAGTAGAACACAATAGAAGCTATTACACCTGCCAGTGCACACACACACACACACACACACATGGAAGGATTACATCATTCAGTGTCTACATTTGCTCAACAAATATACATTTATTCTAACATTCTGTAATGCTGGCTATAACTGTACAACCCATCACCTCATCAAGAATCACACCTGTGACATCACAAAACAAAAGTATAAAGGACAAGAAATAGTTGGTAACATTGAGGCATGTTATGCTTCAGAAATTGCATCCTCTCAGTTACTCAGTTATGTTTAAAAAGGGAATCTTGATTACAGGACGTCTTTCACACGTAGAGAAGCTTTTACTTCTGCACATTTTACTCATCTGCTCATAAGGTCACCTTATTCATAACAATTCAGTTACAGGTCTTGTTGTCCCAAGTCGAGACTACATGTATCGCAGCAACGTCTGTTTCCTGTTGACAGGAAAATATTTAGGAAAAGTTGTCTTGTTTTGGGTGACCCCTGGTCCAATCACAGTGCCTGCTGGTCTGTGAATTTCAGACAGCAGTTCCATCGATTAATATTATTTTTGTCCAAATAAGGTTAGAGTCTAACCATCCACAGGACCCTTAACAAAATCAACTGTTTTCCTGGAGCCGACAGCTCAAATAGAATTAATGTTTTTGAGTTCTCTGATGCAGAAGGCAGTGGTTAACTTAATAAGTCAGCACACTGACTGAGCTGGTGTACGGGCTGGTAGTAATCGAGCCCTGAGTCAAAGGCTTGGTCTGTCGTCTGGAGCTCATTGCTCTTTGCCTGTCTCTGGCACGCTCAAATCAGAGACAAAAATAGTGTATTTCACCTTCAACATGTCTGACAACAAATAAAAACACAGAAACATCTCATGGTGAAAAGAATCCTTTCCTGCGAACTTTGAAATAAAAATTAACTTCATTGAGAAGACACTGACATTTCCCTTTGGGTCAAACATGTACATCATTTTAAAATCTGAGCAAAAGTATTTGGCCTAAACAAAAAAAAGTTATCAGTTAAAAAGGTACTCACATAAACAAAAATATACTCTAGAAAATACCTTTTAAAAGTATTTTCATCAAAATGATGGCAAGCTACAACTAAACCTCACCAATATGTTTCACACAACTAAACATGTAATTTTCCATAATTTCCTACAGTAACTTTCCATTGTGGTTTGGCATAAATTAAATCAACCGTAATAAATGGCTTCAAACACATTTAATTGCAATATGAATAGGTTGATCATATTTTATGTGTTTTTCTTGCATTTTAGTAGAAAAACCATACTTTAAAAATGACTCCAAGGGCTAGACCTAAGATTTATAGTTAGGTTAGAATTAGGGTTAGGGAGAGTGTTAGGGTAGGGTAGGGTTGGGGATAAGTTTAGCATTCAGGGTTACGTTAGGAAAACATCATTCCCAAGTTGCCCATTATGGGGGCTCCTTGGGAAAGAACGTTTGCACTGGCCATTCAGTGGACTGGAGCTTTTGAGTGGGAAGAAGTTAGTCCCTCTTGTTCTGAAGTTTTATGTGTGTTTATTTAGTCCTCCTGGAAATAGGATGTTTAGTTTTATGATCCATTGATTTTCTACCCTACATATGCCCTCTGCCGTCTAATTAGTATTTGTTTGAAGACCCAATATTTCTAGTGTTCATTTAGCTGAATTACTAGAACAATGATTTATCTTCAAAAATGTTGATTGTATTCATTATAGTCCAAATTGATTAACCTGTTTAGGATTTTTGTATTCTTTCGCTCTTTGGACATAAGACCATAGTCCTTTATATGTTGCTGATTTGCTGGAAAAAATGTCTAAAAACACATTGTATTCAATTTATTTTTCATATTTATTAAATATATATCTTCTTAAATATTTTATATAAATATATACCTTTTGTATAAATATATCTCCTTCAATATTTATTAGATATATCTCATCCAAATGAAAAAATCACAAATTTAGGATTTTGGCATTTTTCGTTTTTGGGCATTCTAACCAGCTAAAAATATTTATTTTAAAATATTCTACAAAGTATGTTTTATTTGTGTATTCTGTTTAATTCAGTTGAGTTCTGAAGTCAGTTGATTTCTGGATTGGAGGTGTCAGACCTCACTGTACTCCGTAGCCAATTAAATGCCATATTATTACCTCCTTTATTTACAATTTTAGTGAGAAAAATAGTTCTGTTATTAATCATATTATTTTATAATCAACTACATTTTTTCTCAGAAAAAGGTGAATGTTCAGGTTGTTCTGAGGGGTGAAACTGCAACCAGTTTTTAAAAAAATAGTTGCATTACAGAATGCCTCTGTAGGTATTAGTGAGTTCCTCAATAAATCAGCAGTTAAAAGTCCATGATGAAAAGCAAGGTGTGTGTGATTCTTCAGCCAATCAGTGACTTAAATTAAGCACTTAATTGGTGAAACACCCAGGAATACTGTGGCCCTCTGGGACTGGAGTCTGGCACCGGCCGTTCCTGGCTTCTGGGGCCCTGTCCCGTGTGGGTTGAATTAAATCAAATTTGTGACAGGAGACCTGTGTGCGCTGTGCTCTATTTAAAAACGGTGCATCGGTGCGTAAACTCTTTTGGCGCCGGTCCCCATGGTGTTTTTTTATTTTATTTTATTTAATCGTTAAATAAACTGTCCAGCTTTAAGGCCTGAGGCCCATCAGCTGCAAGTTTGGCAGTGGCAGCGGCGTTGGGCAGAGGGAGAGGGGGTACCAGGCGAGGTTTTTATTTTTTTTAAAAAAGGCGTGGCCCGCGCTCCACGGTCAGCCTGACCTCTGCACTGTCCATTCAGACGCCGGCCTTTTTTGGGGAGCCAGCTGTACAAAGCTGAAGCAGCCGCAGACTCAAGGGGGGGGGGGGGGGGGGGGCTGAGCTGATTAAAGACATGCCCCTGGGGGCCTGTAGGCAAGGGCTCCACAGGGGGAGAGTTAGCCCACCCCCCCTCTGGTCCCCCCCGTCCCCCCCCCTTGCCAACTCGCTGTTTGGCTGCAGAGCCAAGGTCGGCGACCCCGCGACCCCGCGACCCCCCGCGACCCCGGCGTGTTTGGACACGTCTGGGCGCTAGCGTGTCCGCGGCGCTAATCCGCCCGATTAGCACACGGGAGGCGGATGAAAGGGGGCGGCGGGCACTGACCCACCTCGCCCACGCCGCCAGCAAATAAAGGTTGGCATGGCGACCGGGCGGAAGAATCGGGGGGGGCCGACGCCCCAAACGCCCCTAACGCCCCCCTGGCCTTTGTTGCCGTGGCATTACGCCAGGGATGATCCTGGATTTTGGGTGGGGTTTTTTCATTATTATCAGTCCAGGGGAATCTGCTCTTTCTCTCCCATTTCTTTTAAGTTAGTTTTTGAGTTTTTGGTTTGTGCGCTTTCTTCCTCTGAAGCTCAGACGACATTGACACCCTAAGCAGCCATGCTTAGGCAAAATAACACAGGCCATTCTACCTCTGACACATTCTATCTCTTACGCAGACGCAAAACAGCATTCATGAACAAAATTAGAACATTAGCAAAAATACAACAGTTCACCTCTCTGATAATATTGCTGCCAAAAATGTTCATACACCTTTTAAAATATGAAAAATGAGCGCAAAATGTAAAGTATAGTATGCACCACATGACTTGCATTTGCTTGGTCACTAAGGAGACTGGAGAACCAGACTGAACTCTGGTGTCCTCTTAAGATGACACTCTCCTAACTGTCTCTCTGGACCAGGTAACAGAGTGAGAGAGAGAGAACAGGTCTTTGTGGCACACAGATCCATGATGCCACTGAGTTCATTGTCACTTTACTTACCTCTAACTCGTGTGGTTAATGCTTGAAAATCCTTCTGTAGTTCCTCGGCTGAAAACATCTGCTGATGTCCAACATGCAGCGTGTAACCTGTAGTGAGTTCAGACATAGAGAGAGTTCAGGTCAACGCTACAGGGGAGACCTGAGGAGTCTGCCATGCTGAATCTTTGGCATTTGTGTTTTTATGTGGACACAATCACTTGACTGCATGGGCTGCATTTAAATTATAAACACTTATTCTTAGCTGACGGCGCAAGCTGAAGTCTGTACACTGAAGAACTGTACACTGTATGTGTGTGTGTGTGTGTGTGTGTGTGCGTGTGTGTGTGTGTATGTGTGTGTGTATGTGCGTGCGTGCGTGTGTGTATGTGTGCGTGTATGTGTATGCATGTGTGTGTGTGTGTGTGTGTGTGTCAGACCGTGACAGGCATGCAGCAGTGTGTAGGGCTCGGCGTGGTGTGTGAGCGTGTCCACAGCAGGACTGTGTGTGCATGAGATCGTGACATACAGCCTGGCACGCAGCGGCGTCCATTTTGGCTCTGTTCGGCCAGCGCTGACCTGCTGCCCAGTAACCCCCACATTCCGCCTCGGTCAGGGCAGGCCCCCGAGTCCACAGCCACTGGTCCGCGAGGTCATTTCCTGCCAGGCATGAGGGGGGTAGGGCATGAGGGGGCAATGGGGGGGGGCTGAGGGGGGTAGGGCGTGAGGCGGAATGGGGGGGGGGGGGGGGGGCTGGGGTCTCGCTCAAATGCTCCTGTTTGCTCTTTTTCACCACGAGGTCGTGTGTGAGGGGTCAAAGGGCACCAGCCCCCGGGCAGGTAGACAATCTTAATGAGTCCCTGGGGGCCAGCGGGGAATTTGCCGGTGGGGGGGCGGGGGGGGGGGGGGGGCGCGGCAGGGGCAGGGGGGGGGGTGGAGGGTGGGGGTCTTGACAGACATGCAACAGGCAAGACCTGAATAATGTGGAAGGAGAGAGCAAAACATCTGTGACTGCAGGGTGTAAGTTTAGGAACAGAAATATGACCTGCTGGGAATGTTGCACGTTCGAAGCACTGCACAGGAGGACCAACGGAATTTTTTAGAATTCTTTTGAAGATACTACTGTATGACGGTACTTACCTACACATTATTTCCTATCTATTTTTAAATAAAGTATACAGCATTACATATTTGAAACAGTTGCTTTGTAAACGATTTCAGACACAGTCATCTGTACGTCAAAGGGCTTCTTCTGAACCGTTTTGGTTTCCCCCAGAGACACAATTTCCCCATAAAAAAAAAACCTCACATACCCAGATGGTTATGGCTTTGTGGACAGACATAAAGACAGTGGAGGGATCCCCACTATGTGTAAGAGCCACTACTTTCAGACGCAGCAGCACCAGCCGTCAATCAATCAGATAAATAAACACATGACTGGGTGGGATTGAAAACAAAGCAATCAGCAAGTAAACAAAACACTGCCCTCAAATAGATAAGGTTTCCCACATCCCCTCACTCGATTACAGGCCTCAAAGCACAGAGTGGGCATCTCCGAATTTCATTACGTTTTCAGCGCACGGTCGATCAGATTTGGCAGGTTGTTTAAAAAGAATGCAATCGAGTCATTTTTGTGTTTCAGTTTCAATTTTAAATTTTTTTAAATGTTTAATTTCTCACTGTAATTCATCAACGGCAGGTTAAAAATTTCCCGGACATGGGGGAGAAATGGGGGACGTGCCATTTTTTTGGAGGCAGAAACGCGGGACGTCCCGGCTTGCGCGGGACCACTGGCAGCCCTGCTAAGAGACGGCGGGGGGGAACGACGAGCTCTCGCTCGGAGTGGGTAAACGTGCCGGGACGAGGGGCGACGGCGGGTGCGCTTGTTTGCCGAAAGAGGCCGGCATTCTGGGGACCACATTATCCACCTATTAGAGGGCTGTAAGTATTTACCTTCCCCTCTCAAAGGAGGACCGACTGTATGCGGAGATAAAGAGACAGACGCTCGCCCGGGCGAGCTGTGTGAGCTCAGACTGCAGAGAGAGAGAGAGAGAGAGAGAGAGAGAGAGAGAGAGAGAGAGAGAGAGACAGATCCTCTGTTAGCACAGCAAACATTCCTGAGCACAGAACACAGCGATGAGACACTAATGCGTGCAAACAAAAACACAGACGCACGTACACTTCATACGCACACACACACACACATACACACACACACACACACACACACACACACACACACTCCCACACCACACCTCACACACACACACACACACACACACACACACACACTCTCTCTCTCTCTCTCATTCACACACACACTCCATGTACACAGCCCCTATGCACACACAAAAACATACACTCTCTCTCTCTCTCTCTCTTACACACACTCACACACACACACACACACACATACCCCGTGCACGCACTCAGACCACACAATGAAGACAAAGCCCTGCTGGCTACTGTCAACAGCAGCAGGAGTGATACAGTCGCCCCGCCAAAGACTTTAGCCCAATATTTGAGGAGGGGAGTGGGGGGAGGGGGGGGGCAGCTGAAGCGTCCCGGGCCGGGGTGAGCGGGGCAGAGATCCGGCGCATGGCGGTAGGCAGGTGAGTAAACGCGTGGCCTGAAAGGGACGGCAGCAGCGAATCGGCCCCCCCTCCCCGCCCCTCCCCCCAGGACATGCCTCCACTGTCCTGAGTCACCTGAGCGGCAGGTAATCCTGCGGCAGCCCACGTGCGCATGGCGCTTTAAACCGCCGCACTACCGCCAAACTGTCCTCCATGTCCTCCATCGCTTAGCTGCAGGATGTGCACATACACACACACACACACACACACACACACACACACACACACACACACACACACACACACACACACACACACACACCTCATACACGCACACACACACACACACACACAGACACACCCATATACACACACACACACGCAGACACATAATCACACGCACACACCTCATACACGCACACACACACACAGACATACACACACACACCTTGACACACAGACACACACACACACACACACACACACACCTCATACACGCAGACACACACGCAGACACACAAACACACACACACACACACCTCATACACGCACACGCACACACACACACACCTCATACACGCACACACACACACAGACACACGCACACAGCATGGCACTTTAAACCACTGCACTACCGCCAAACAGTCGCTTACACACGCAGATGTGCACGCACACACACACACACAGACACACACCATACACACACACACACACACACACACGCAGACACATAATCACACATACACACACACACACCACATACACGTACACACATACACACACACACACACACCACATACACGTACACACACACACACACACACACACACACACACAGACACACACACAATACACGCACACACACACACACCTCATCATACGCAGACACACAATCACACATGCACACACACACACACACACAAATGTAGAAAAACATTCGGCAGGAAAACAAACCGGGAACACAGAGTTCTAGATCAGTGATACAGGGAGGTATAGATCAGTGATACAGGGAGGTATAGATCAGTGATACAGGGAGGTATAGATCAGTGATACAGGGAGGTATAGATCAGTGATACAGAGAGATATAGATCAGTGATACAGGGAGGTGTAGATCAGTGATACAGGGAGATATAGATCAGTTATAGTCAGTGATACAGGGAGGTTGATCAGACAGGGAGATATAGATCAGTGATATAGATCAGTGATACAGGGAGATATAGATCAGTGATACAGGGAGGTATAGATCAGTGATACAGGGAGGTATAGATCAGTGATACAGGGAAGTTATAGATCAGTGATACCGGGAGATATAGATCAGTGATACAGAGAGGTATAGATCAGTGATACAGAGAGGAATAGATCAGTGATACAGAGATGTTATAGATCAGTGATGGAGGCATAGATCAGTGATACAGGGAGGTTATAGATCAGTGATTCAGAGAGGTTATAGATCAGTGATACAGGGAGACATAGATCAGTGATGGAGGCATAGATCAGTGATACAGGGAGTTCATTGTTTGTGTGATTCTGGAACTGCACAGTGAAGAAGCACAGGTGCACTGACATCCTCAGTGGACTATAATGGCCACCAGTAACAGCAGTGCATTCTGGGAAAAGGACCTCCCTGCTCGATAATGGGGCCACACTTGTGCCTCTCTCGAAGAAACTCTGGCTTTGTTTCATAATAAACAGAACACAGCACTGGCAATCTCCACACTTCCCCGTTCAGTATGCAAATTAAGGCAGCCATTCATTTGCATGAGTCAAACTCTCAATGCGTATTTAAATGATAATAAGCATTGAATGTCCCCGCACATGAAACTGATGGAAATCGCTGACAGCATCATTTATTATGAATGTGTCTTTCTGGAGACATTTACACACACACACACACATACACACTCACACACGCGCACTCACACACAACCTATATTGTGTACAGTTATGCAAAACTGCAACGCTTATGTTTCAAGTGTGACAAACAGCTGGATGTTTTTAATTTGATTACATTCCCATTCCCACATACCCCCCCCCCTAAATTTGCAAACCAAAGCACAACTTTTTTTGGCCACACCCCCTGCCTTAGGGCCCTGGGGGAGTCAGTTCCACTATGACACCCCTTGCCTGTCAATCCCGCTGAATCGAAAAAAAAAACAAAACATTCATCATTTTTCTGACGGGAAGAACCTCTTCACTGTCCCGTCCGCAGGCTAACTGCAGAAGCCCGTCCAACGGGGAGGAGGAGGAACTGCCCCTCCCGTTCGAGCCCGTGGTCCGCCCCCCGCGCAGCGGTCCAGAGGCTTCCCGCTGGCGGTACGTG
This sequence comes from Anguilla japonica, assembly GCA_025169545.1. Lineage (NCBI taxonomy): Eukaryota > Metazoa > Chordata > Actinopteri > Anguilliformes > Anguillidae > Anguilla > Anguilla japonica. The sequence goes on from CM045886.1 coordinate 5,695,620, forward strand.
GGCCGTTTCATTCAGGGCCGCCAAGACGGCCTTCCGCGCGGTGGAGTGATGTCACCAGACCCCTTCACGGCGGGGCCCAGCACAGGCCCACTCACGGGGTGAAAGCCTTTCTCCGAAAAACCCCTCATGTCCGCACAAGTGGAGCCGCCCTCCCCCCCTCCCTCTGGAAGGGATGGCCCCCGCACCACACCCAAACACAAACCCAACCCCCCCCCACCCCCCACGCAGTGGATACACTTTCATCCTGGCAACCGCAGCTCAATTCTGGGGGCCTGTTTACCTAACGGATGAGCCCCCCCCCCCCCCCCCCCAAAGCCAGGGATCTTCACCTGCTGGCCTCGTAGTGATGAATATGCACATAATCCCCCCTAAGAACAAGCAAGCGCTTGGTCTCCCCCCCCCCCCCCCCCCCCAAACCCTGGAACTAAACCCTCACCCAACCCCACCCCCCCCAGTAAAGCCTGTACACTGTTCCGTTTCCATGGCGACGCATCCCCACATGAAAGCGAACCCGCTTCCTCCGTAAGCCCCGCCCCTCCGGTTCCGTGCCTTTTATTGATTGGTCCGTTTTATAGTAAAAGTTTACCTACGCACCTGACCGCCCGTCCGTCCGCTAAAATCGGTTGGTTGGTAAAATCAAATTCAAACAGTAAAAGTCTCAGCGTCCCTCTTTTTGTGAGAGACAGAAACAGGGGAATGGGGGGGAACCAGAGCAGAAATATTTCTCTGACCCCTGGAAGTACATTTAAAGGCTCCTCCTCGTTTCCACACAAAAATTTATTTATAATAATCTCAGCCATTACCGCTAGTGGATGGTGATGTCATTTTTCATTTATTTATCCCTCCCATCCCACCCATCCGGCTACCCCACCCCCATCACGCTTTGCAGAGATTCCGCGGACGTTTAGTCGGAAACCCCATCCCGCTCCCCAGTGAGGAGTCGGGACAACGCCGTCCCGACCGCCAGTGTGTACTTTGGCTCAAACGCTCAAACAGAGGGAGGCGGGAACAGCATCCTGCATTTACCCAAACACGAGGTAAGCAAATTTTTTAAAGAGGGGGGCTTTGCGTGAGGTACACAGATTTTTAAAGCGGGTGCTTCCTGTTACCAGCAGGCAAACACAGTCGGCAAACAGGCTCACCCCAAGGCTGTGCTGATCTGTTATTCAGAGACGAATATCAGCGCTGTCTGATAATCAGGATTTGAGGGGGGGGGGGGGGGGGGGCTACACGTTTATCCTGATTTGCGGTCACCTCGTGTCAGGGCAGGGGAGTCTGGGGGGGGGGGGGGGGTGACCTCAGTGACCTGTCCGAAATCCCAGTGGGCTTAATTCCCAGGGCCGCACAGAGCTGACCCCCCACCCCCCGACCCCCCCCCCCCCCCCCCACCCCCCATCACCCCACCCCCCCCCCCCCCCCCACAAAGGAAGATGAGCTGCACATAAGCCAACACAAAAGCCAATTGTGTCACTGTTTCTCCTGAGAGCATGGAGCCAGGTCCCATGGGACAGCCCTGTGACTCGCTGGGGGTTGGGGGGGTGGGGGGGGGGGGGGTGGGACAGGAATGAGACCTGTTGACTTCACACTCCACTACTGCAGTCTCTCTTATTTTAGCCATTTCAGACCTCACCGAATAAGAAATATATCTTGACAAACCACTATTACATTTCTCAGTTCAGTTTTTTTTTTTCACCCTACCTGATGTCAAACAGTCAGTGAACGTATGGAAGATTATGATTAATGTATTACATAATTATTCATTTATCCAGTTAGGAAGAATTTACATGCCTATACAAATACAGTATGGTGCAAAGTTATGCAAAGCCTTGCAGTATATGTGTAGCGAAATGTAATTCAATTATTCTTTTTTTTAAACAATCTTTTATAAAATAGCAACCTCTAAACTAGAACTGCCAAACATATCCAAGATGCACAGAAGTACCAGTTTCCCTCCATAAGGACCTGATGGTATTTAAAATGGAGGATTATTTATGAAAATCCCTGACTGTATTACAACCTATGGGCACATAACAAGCATTCAGCGCTAGCCGATGCTTTCAGAGCAGGGACACTCAAATCTGGCCCGTAGTGCTGCTGGTGTTTGTTCCTCCCCTCCAATCAGGGACTGATTTAAACCTGGTATACCAGGTGAGTGTAATCTCTGGCCAATCAGTGACATTATTTGAATATGGACCATCAGGCGCAAGAGAAACCCAGCAGTAGTACTAACATCAGCGGCCAGATTTGACCTTGGGGGACAGATTTGAGTGTGTCCCCCCCTTAACCGAACTCAGGTAGATAGAGGATGTTGAGCTACAGCTCAGATATTCTTCAGTCTGATTGGTGTCACATTTAAATACCTCCCTCCCTGACTGGCATCACATTTAAATACCTCCCCATCCTCTCTAACCCAAACCCAAACCCAGACCCAGGGGTACAGGGGGTCCCGAATAAAACAAAGCAACAAATGGCCTACAAATCACAGTCTTCCAATTCTGCCCTAACATAACACATGAACGTGCTCGTATGGTTTACATTTACTGGAAAACTGTGCAGGCATGGAGAGAGAACGTGAGAACAGAAAACCAGACTGCATTAATAATTATTATTAAAAGCACATTTCACGGGCTGCTAAAATAAGAAAAAATAAAACTGACTCTGCAAAACCCGTTTTTTTTTGGAAAAATCTGTGCGTTTAAAACATGGTTGTCACAGCAACACTGCTGAAACATTCTGCTGTTTTGACTTCCCAGTGCTGCAAGTCCTAAAGTTTAATTTTTAGGTCAGGACATTTTTCCATGGCTTGCACTGATTCTGAAGAAAATTATCTGAATCTTTTTGTCGTATTTATAAGTAAATATGAACTGTTTGTACTGTTACACAATAATTTACCAACATGAGCTTTAGTAATTATATCATAGGCCTGCAATATTCCTTTAATGGGAAAATCTGAAAATTACTTACTGCGAAACTATCAGAAGTGCATTAAAAAAAACATTCTGGACAAATGCAAAGCACTGCATTTTAGGAGCATTTATTAAAGATACTGTATTATAATATTTAAATATAATTTAATGTTATTAAAAATAAATGGGCAAAACTATGTCTGGGAAGTTTAATTTCACAGCCAGTAGAGTGCTGTGGACATCCACGCTGTTCATTAAAGGTGCAGATTTTAAACAGCACTGATCAGAGCACCTCGTTCTTCAGCAGTTATCTGCCAGAGCAGACCCCTTTCCAGTCGTTTTATTCACCCCTTTCCTGTCGTTTTATTCACCCCTTTCCTGTCGTTTTTTTCGTCCTTTTCACAGTCACTGCTATCCATTTCTAAATATCGCCATACCCATGAGGTCATGTGACTGACCGAGGTATCCCACCCGTCTCAATACAAATCAGCACAGAAGAAAGGAATCTCAAATATTCTTTAAATTACTTTTTTCCCCCCCCAAGCACCCTCTATAAAAATTAAAGAGAATTTGGGATGGGGGGGGGGGGGGGGTGGGGGGGCTGGGGTGGGGGGGCTCACATCCGCAGACCACCCCAACGCGAATGCCAACCGCCTCGTTAACATTAAAGATTCGGACCACCGCTCACACCAACACCCTCACCCCCTCCCGAAAACCCGGCTCACACAAACCCCTCCATTAACTCCTACCCCGTGCGGGGGCCACAAAGGGGCCGTCCCGAACCCAAAAAACAAGGCGGCTAACAAACAGTAACACGCTCACAACTGTCCGCCCCCTGAATGAATCGCACGCACACACACACACACACACACACACACATACACACACACACACACACAACACACACACACAAACACCCCCCCCTTTTCCTCAAAAAAAAAAAAAAAAAAAAAAAAAACATAAAAAAAATGAAACAAAGAACAAGGCGGCTGTTTGGGCCTGAGAAGAAGCGGGCCTTTGTGGCGGCCGTGGCGGGAGCAGGTTTGCCGGGCCTTTTCCAGGCCCGCTGGCCTTTGTGTGTCCGTCCCCATAATGGGCAGAACACAAACTGAGCAACTGGTGCCGTCAGGGGCCCGACTATTAGTCAAACGTGAGGGCCTTTGGAAATGCTAATGGGCGGTATGGCGTGTCCGTCCGTCCCGTCCCCGTCCCCCCCTGCACCCCCACCAACCCACCCCCAGCCCCGACCTGAGAGCAGGGTTATCTAATAACACAAAGAGGCTGCAGTGGACAGGGGGGGGGGGGGGGGGGCAGGGCTGAGGGGCTAGGGGAGGTGGGGAGGGGGGGGGCAGTTCTTTAAGCAGCCGTATGAAGTCACAAAGTTAAGCTTTTATTCCTCCCCTTTCTTTCCGTAGAAAAAAAAAGGAGGGGAACACAATCACGGTCTTTCAAACGTGAAAACGCCAAGTTAACTCTGCATGTAAACCCCCTCCCACCCCACCAAGCGTTGGGTGTGATTGAGACACAGCAACAATCCGGGCTTTGCAAAAGGGGAGAGAGGGGGGGCACAGGCCAAATACTTCTTCCTCCATTTCCCCCTCCATCTCTCTCCTTCCCTTTCTTCCTTTTCTACCTCAGCTCAGGGGTGGAAAATCCAGGTTCAGAAAAGTAAAAGTCCTCCCCAGTATTTTGTTCCAGTCACCTGGATTTGCTAATTAGCACAATCGTTCAGCCATGTGAGAAAGAACTAATTGGTGAAATCAGCTGAGCCGAGTTTACAGGTGGAAGAAACACACGGCAGGACTTTTGCTTTCTGACCCCTAGACTTTCCGCCTCTGCCTTCCTCCCTCTCTTCCTCCATATTTTTCTTTCTCTCTCCTGCTCTCCTTCCCCAGGGTTCTCTCTCTCCCCAGTCCCAGTGGGGGTGGACTCTGACCACTTCCTTCCTGTCGGGAGTCACGTGTTTTTTTTTTTGTCCGCTCAGCCCCAGTAAACGCCGTCACATAAAACCCTGGCGCCATAAATCAGTTGGTTACCTGTGATGGTGCATCCATTTCCTCTGCGTGGAAGGAGTTCCTGTTACCCATGACAGTCCATCCATTTCCTCTGCGTGGAAGGAGTTCCTGTTACCCATGACAGTCCATCCATTTCCTCTGCGTGAAAGGAGTTCCTGTTACCCATGACAGTTCATCAATTTCCTCTGCGTGGAAGAAATTCCTGTTAAGGTAACCTATGATGGCGCATCCGTTTCCTATGTGTGGAAGAACAGACACATACACTAACGCAAATGGTAAATGGACAGCATTTATATAGCACATTTATCCAAAGCACTTTATAATTGATGCCTCTCATTCACATGCACACACTCACACACCAGCGGTGAAAGGCTGCCATGCAAGGTTACTAATCAGCTCGTTGGGAGCAATTAGGGGTTAGTTGTCTTGCTCAGGGACACTTCGACACGCCCAGGGCAGGGGATCGAACCGGCAACCCTCCGACTGCCAGACAACCGCTCTTACCTCCTGAGCTATGCCGCCCCCAACGTTCCCACAACATTTCCCCTGCACAACAGACACACACACTAAAATTCCCACATTTCCCCTGCACAACAAACACACACACTAACGTTCCCACATTTCCCCTGCACAACAGACACACACACTAACTTTCCACAACATTTCCCCTGCACAACAGACACACACACTAACTTTCCACAACATTTCCCCTGCACAACAGACACACACACACTAACGTTCCCACAACATTTCCCCTGCACAACAGACACACACACTAACGTTCCCACAACATTTCCCCTGCACAACAGACACACACACACTAACGTTCCCACAACATTTCCCCTGCACAACAGACACACACACTAACGTTCCCACAACATTTCCCCTGCACAACAGACACACACACTAAGGTTCCCACAATATTGCAGTAACATTTGAGCTCATTTCATTACAGCTCCAACATGACAGCGAGGTTGTAGCTATGTACTGCATTCAGAGTTTACAGAATGACACAAACACACCAGTGCGTATATCAAGTGCCCTCTTTGCTTCTCAGAAAATGCCATTTTTTATTCATATTCATCTGTTTTTTTAATATTCTTAAATACAATCAAATTTAATAAATAAACCACATAGTGATGGGGAACATCATGCAATGTCTTAACTCCGATAAAACAAACATTTTATTCAACAAAAAAAAAAAACAAATATATGTATTTTTTTAATAAACCAATATAAATATTTATTTATGGGAGGTACCACCCTAGACATTGTCTCTTACAGTGATGACAGGCTGATGGCTTATTAATATTTCTCTTTATTAACATGTACATCTGCATACACATATGCATGTGAGGGACCCGCGATGAATGCACTCTTCCCCCCCCCGACCGACAACCAATCAGGACGGGCCGAGGGCTCGGAGTAGCATTCCGACTCTTAGAGCCCGGAATACCGGCAGGACAGAGAGAGCATGCAGTGCAGCTGGAGGAGGAGGAGGAGGAGGAGGGAGGAGGAGGAGAGGGGGCCAGGCTACTGTGAGTTTGTGGGGGTGTAGGGGCGTGGGGGCGGGGACGGGGGGGGGGGGGGGGGGGGACCAAGGGCAGAGCAGAAGTTGGGACTCTCCAGAGGTTCCGGGGATCCAGGCATTCCGAGCCGGGTTTTCCGTGCCGAAGGGGGGGGGGGCCCATCCGGTTCAGAGGAGGGCCGACCCTGCTGAACTTCCCCCCAGCGTGTTGGGGGGGGGGGGGGGGGGGGGGGGGGATGCTGGCTGGTGGGGGAGGTGCTTGTGTCTCGTGCAAAAAAATCATAAATTACCTCAGTGCAGCAGAGCTGACCTGAGATCGGCTTTCTATAGATCCTCACCTATAGAGGGACTCACCTATACATGAGCTAAGAGAAGCGCTTTTAGGAATACTGACCCGGACCCGTGTCCACGTGGGTCCACCCTCGCACGGCTACAGCAAGAAAAATGACCACAGGTGATTATTGACAGGTACGCCAGCCTGTCTAAGATGGCACCCTGGGGGGGGGCGGGAGCTTTAAAAAAAAGGGCGGGGTCTTAAGCTAGACCGGCTAAACACACAGTGCGTCAACAACAGACTTCACTCTCATACCAAACCTGCTAATGTACATACAAAATAACATAAAAAAGACACCATCACTTGTACTTTTTCAACTGTTTAAATGATCATGTTAAGACAAATTTCCAGCTTGTACAGAAGTGCTTTGCGAGATGAATCAATGGGTGTAAGTTTTTTTTTTTTTTTTTTTTTTTTTTTAAAGCGTTTAAAAGCGACTTTATTGTGCCTGACAGGATCTAAAGGAGGAATCTGACAAGATGAGAGTAATTCTTCATTTACAGCCGAGCCAGTGCAAACTGAGCACCTGCACAGCGCGTGGGGGGCGGGGGGGGGCTCCATATTTAATTTAGCGAGGTTGGACCGGTAGGAGATGGCGAGATGTTGGCGGGAGCGGGTTCTGCGCCCCCCCCCCCCCCCTCCCCCGCCCCCTCCTCCCCCACCCGCAGGTCAGAGGGAAGCAGTAAATCTGAGCAGTGCTGCTCTTCATTTCCCAGCATCCTCTGGGCCAAGCTGCGCGTGTGTGCGTGCGTGCGTGCGTCCGAACGCCACCGCGATCGGTTCCAGATGTGGGACGGTAGGAGCACTAACACCATCGCACAGAGAGCAGCAGGTCCTCAATCAATGGAAGGGGGGGGAGGGTAACACATCTCTCTCTGCAGAACATCCCTCTGTTCCCCATAAGGAGAAGGAGAAGGAGGAGGAGAAGGAGGAGGAGGAGGAGGAGGAGGAGGGAGGGGGTCAAGGCCTGGGTGAATCTCTGCTTTTCCACCTCAAAACCACGTCAGGACCCGGGGGGGGGGGGGGGGGCAAGCTCGGGAACTCTGCTGTGAGTACGAAGCCCTAACACAGACGAGGAGAAGCCGGCCGTCCGAAGGGACCCTGTGATGAACCGCTGCTAAGTGAGGCCATCTCCTGTGCGCTCGCAGTGATTTTATTTACTTTGTTGGCAGAGCAGAGCAGCGCATAAAGATGTAAGCGTCTCCCCGTTGGTAGGTGCGATTATTCCCACCCCCCTCAAAGTGCTGCAGCAAAGTGTAACTCCACACGACATTAAGATCGGATGGAGGAAGTGGCGAAGGGGGGCGTGGTTAGGAGGGGGGGGGGGGCGTGGGGGGGAGGTGAGAGGCTGTGGACGAGCAGTCGTTTACAGAGGGACGGGGGGGGGCGAAGGTGAACCAGGCGAGGTTGAGCAGTGCCTTTTCAGCGATTCCACGCTTTGCGTCTGAAAGCTCTGAAACAGGAGGAGGGAAGAAGACCAGCATTACTTTCAGGAAGATCAGAAGAGAAAATGCAGGAAAACTGACATAAGAGCTTTCTTTTAAAAACAGCCTGTAGGCCAAGCGTTGTGGGTTACCAACAGTAACAGTTCTATGAAACCAAGCCACTACAATCCAATCTTTCAGATATAAATGTCTAATTACCAAGGGAGTCTTCCTAACATTCCTTACAATAATGTAATCTGACAATGAAAGGCAAATAATAATGACTTGGTGATAATCGGTTAGTGATAATGAGTTATGGATAATGACTTATGATCATTAGTGATAATGTGTTGCTGATACCAGTGATAAGTTAGGGATAATGACTTGTTGATAACGAGTCAGTGATAATGGGTTAGTGATAATGAGTCAGTGATACTGAGTCAGTGATAATGGGTTAGTGATAATGAGTCAGTGATACTGAGTCAGTGATAATGGGTTAGTGATAATGAGTCAGTGATAATTGGTTAGTGATAATGAATCATTGATAATGAGTTAGTGATAATGAGCTAGCAAAGCATGACTGAAGCCAGTCTGAGTGCAGAAGAACAGTATAAGTTTTAAGTACGCACTGCATTATTTCTCCTTGTGAAGAGCTTCTATGAAGGCTTCAAGTTTCTCCTGGATTTCCCGCACTTTTTCTGCAAGAGAGAGACAGTGGAAGGAAAAACAGACAGTGGGTTATGGCAACCGTGCCAAGGAAAAAATAAAGGAACCGCGATGGCATTTTCTCTGCATTTCTTTTTCCAACGCCATCAGTCTGGCACATTCCCCCACGAGCGGCGCGTACGCTTGGCCAGAGTCACATGCCCGTCGTCCCCGGCAACCTTCCGCGCGTCCACGTTCGACGCCGGTCGGTGCTGTCGCCCCATTTTCTCTCGCTGAAACCACAGGCCTGCCCGTCACCATTGTCTGGCCCGCCACAGAGGCGAGAGGCAGATGGTCAGCACTGTATTTTGAGGTATTTTAAGGCGCACTTTGATGCTGTAAGCAGATCTAGTAATGAACGTGTGGTGTGAGTTTCCCCATGGAGCACAACCTGGAGGGGGAAGAACCGCCTGGATGCCACGGCAGCACCACATCAAAGCCCCTGCTACTGACAGAGCCATTACACACACACCTGCCCCAACCAGAGCAGGGAGGGGGGGGGGGGGGGGGGAGAGGGGAGAGGGAGAGAGGGGGGGATAAAGAGAGGGAGAGAGAGCAGAGAGAGAGAGAAAGGGAGTGAGGGAGAGGCAGAGAGAGAGAGGGAGGGAGAGAGGGGGAGAGAAAGAGAGAGAGAGGGAGTGAGGGAAAGGGAGAGGGAGGGGGAGGGAGAATGAGAGGGAGAGAGAGAGATGAGAAGGGGGGAGAGGAAGAGAGAGAGAGATAGAGGGAGAAAGAGAGAACGAACAGGAAAAAGGAAAGGGGTTCTGCAGTGTTGTGTTTGGGGGCAGCGGGATAACAGACTGGAACACAGAGAGGGACAGAGTGATAAGCCCTGTACAAACACCCCCCTGCTTGGCAGGTCCAGAAATCCAGGCTCCTCAGGTACTCTGTTAACATATCAGGGCACAAAGGCAGGGGGAGGGACATTACAGCATCTACTGAAGGCATTACCCCCAGAGAGGGCACCCAATGAAGGAGTTACCCCCGCATTACCCCCAGAGAGGGCATCTAATGAAGGAGTTACCCCCGCATTACCCCTGGAGAGGGCATCTAATGAAGGAGCTACCCCCGCATTACCCCTGGAGAGGGCATCTAATGAAGGAGCTACCCCCGCATTACCCCTGGAGAGGGCATCTAATGAAGGAGTTACCCCCGCATTACCCCCAGAGAGGGCACCTAATGAAGGAGTCACCCCCGGAGGGGGCACCCTGACAGGGCAGGTGCAGAGAGGGAACACAATCCTGCCCCACGAACACAAAGCACGGCTGAACAACAACGTAACACACCCTGCTGCCGGAGGGGAAGACGGGCTCTAACAGGATTAACACACCGCACAGGTCACTGCACACGCTCACACCGTCTCCCTCTGTCCATAGCCCCGCCCACTTTACCACGGGAACACCATTACCTCATCCCTCAGGCACGCAGGTATCGCAGGGCAGCTGGGTCTGTTAAAAAGTGAGACTGGGCTTTCAAAATGTAGAATTAATCTTCATCCAAAATGTATTAAATCTTCAATAAAAGCACACACTTTTAAATTTAACAGAAAAAAAAAATACTCTGGAGCCATTAGTAAGTTCTGACCACTATCAGCTGAGTGCAAAAGCTCTTGATGTGTGTGTGTTGTGTGTGTGTGTTTGCATGGCATGTGTGTGTGTGTGTGTGCGTACACGTGACTCTGGATGAGAGATTTTGGGTCTCAAAATCACTATTTCTGTATTAATCAGGAAAAATCCCTCCTCTAAAAGAAAAAAAAAACCCCAAGCCTTGGCTGTGTGTCTGCCAGAGAATCCACTCTTTCCCATAATCCCCTGGGGCGGTGGGGCTGTCGGGCCCGTCATGATCTCGCTCCTGATAGCAGCAGGGCCCCTAGCGGGCGCGCGCCGTCCTCGCCACGCCCGACCGACCGAGCTGCCAAAAAAAACCGCGAAGGAGACGGAAGAGCCGTCCCTCAGCGCTCGGCCAATGGGCCGTGACCGACGTCTGACAGCGCGCCGGCTCCCGACCAATAGCCTGGAAGCATTCAAAACAAGATGGCGAGATTAGCCGAACGCCATGCTACCGCTAAAACCAGTCATGTGAGGTGAGGGCGAAAGGGTGCGTTCCAAAGCCGCCGGGCGGCGTGCGGGGGGGGGGGGGGGGGGGGGGGGGGGGGGGGGCGGGTGACGTAACCAGGAAATGCGCTACGAACGCGAAGCGTCGAACCTAGCAACGCACCATGGCGACCACCGAACGGCGACTCAGTCCATGATGGCGTCTCTGGGTCTTTCACACAACCTCCCGTCGCTTTCTAGTGATGAGTCTAACCTTTTAAAGCGTGACAAACTGGCGTACAGGGGGGGCAGGAGCAACGTTGGCGCTTTTCAACCGACTCCTTTTCCACGCGAGTAAACTTACATTCATCACTTTAACGCGCTCCATCGCCAGAGCTAACATTCGGCGTGACGTTAGCAGACCGTCGGCTCGGCTACGGAAAATCAGCGTCGTAAATCTCGCTAGGTGTACGGCTGGCGTTCGGCTACAATAGCCAATATTTACTAAACATGAAATAAAACGGAAAACAAACGCTGGTTGCTATGGTGAATGCGCAGTATAGGCAGAGCGGGTGCACTATTATGACAGTGGCGGTGCGTGCAGCAGGCCTCCAACAAACACAACGATGGAGGCACTTTTATGGCACAGAAGTGCACCCCGGACTGCCAGTAACTGTGAAACACGCACGTCACAAAAAAAACGGTTCTCTCGTTTAGTTTTTTTTATGTGACATTCTTTCCAGCAGTTGGACTGAAAAGCTGCCATCTTCCACTCTGCGAAATCGTAAACCATCCTGAAACAAACTCTCGAAACAAAATTCAAAGGGTATATCAGAGCCTGAAGTACAGTATGAGTTGGGCGGGGCGCAGGAGACTTTGAGGGAAAATGTGCCTACAATCATCCAATAGGATTGTTTGAAAGTGATATTTGGTGTCTGAGACCATCTGTTTTTTTTCATTTTGAAGGGAGGAACACAGGACAGTGGAAAAGAAAAGAGTGAATAAAAACCCTTCCTTTATCCGCACAAGGGGGTGGCACACAAAAACTGAGCTGGTCCCACCCCCCCCCCCCCCCCCCCCCCCCCCCACCTACCTCACCTCAGGATCTAAACTCAATTTAGCCCCCTGTTTGCCCAAAAGATGAGCCCCACAGACATCAATTCATGAGTCTCCTTTATGTGGTCATGAATATTCCCATAATCCTCTGGGCTCTATCCGGGCAGGGCCTGATCCTGGGGCTCATTCAGGAAAACCTCCTCCCCAGTCCCTCCATTCACACTCCTCTCCACTGATCCCCACATCAAATTATATCTCTTTCACTCCTGCTTTCCATCACTCTCTCAATCACTCTCTGTCCCCCTCTCTCTCACTCTCTCTCTCTCTCTCTCTCTCTCGCAGCCCGAAATGACCTACTCTAATTACAATCTTAAACAGTGTGGCTGGCCCACAACAGCCCCAGTGCATGCTGGGAGAGCCCATAATGGTCCCAGGGCATGCTGGGAGAAGCCCACCACTAGCCCCAGAGAATGCTGGGAGAGCCCATAATGGCATACTTTTTTTAAAAGTAATGTGACTTATCCACCAAAACACAACTAACAGACAAGAAAAAGCTTCCGTCTCACCCCTAATGAGAAAGCAGAGGGAGAGAGAGAGAAAGAGAGTTTGAATCTGAGAAGAGAAACCTAATACTGGATGTCCTCGGGTGCTCAGTGTGAAGAGAGCGCAGCTGTTAAACTCAGCGGCTGATATTAAAGAGGGGCAGCAGGGCAATTTCACAACCCCCCCCCCCCCACCCTCACTTTTGGGTTCGAAGTCTGGACAGGGGGAGGAGCTTAAGCATAATGATCCTAAACTTAAGATTTTTTTAAAAACCCACAAAATAAAATAAGTTGCCGGAAAGTTTGGCTGCGCCCCCGGCCTTGAAGAGGGCAGGCAGGCGGGACGTTCAGGTCGCTCTGATGGGAAGAGCAGGCCGGCTCAGGTAACAGGGGGGCCACGCCCAAAATCCCAAACGCACACTTTACACAGGGCCCGGGGGAGGCCGGGACGAAAGGTGCCACATAAAACAGGATGTCAACAACACATCCTGGTCACCGGGGCAACCGCCTGCCCCCCCAACCCCCACCTCCACCCCCCCTGCGTATCTCTTCCACAGATGTGACTCTGCCCATGTCCTGGAGGGCGCAAGTTCAACAAAGGGGCAGAACAGGAGAAAAAAGAGGAAGAGGAATTCTTAAATTAAAGTTGATGCTGTCCTTTTTTTTTTTTTTTTTTTTTTTTTTTTACTCACTGGAACCATGGAATCTTTCAGGGCCCAAAATTCTAACAAAGTACCAAACTCTGCGGACTCTAAAAAATATATTTTTTAACAATCTGCAGTATTTACAGGAACAAAAATTCAAGATTAAAGATTAGTTCCCAGGATATTTAGAAAAATCCACATTTAAAGGCGGAAAAGACAGTGGATATCAGTGACACCTTATTCATCTTGAGCCAATTTAGACAAGTCCGGTAAAACACACATTAGGTGTGTTGTGTGTAAAACACCAACCACTACATGGTCACAGCTCTTTCCAACAGTATAACCTCAAAATGGCCAAGGCGCAACACACTTAGGATCAAATATCCTTGTTCATTCAACCTTTATCTGTTAAAAAAAAAAAAAAAAAAAAGCCTTAAAAAAATGAACAACAAAAGAACCAAGGACAAGTGTCCTCCTACTTTGTCCACTTAGCAGTGGCCAGCTGCAGTGGATTCTGGGAAATGGAGGCATGGAAGCCTAGAGTAATAAATGAACTACGTTTCACAATGGCCGAAGGTGTGCAGGCTGGTGCGGACCTGGGGTAGTGAGAAAGGAAGTGGTGATTAATCATGGCTGACACGTGAGAAAGAAAGGCAGGCGCTTATAAACGAGTCACAGCACATAACGCTTCACCGATGTGCTGAAAAGACGATCGTTAGCCTCTTAAACTGAAAAGCGCTGGGCGTGGATCTCTAACGAACCACAGCTACTCAAGTCCTGTGATCTGCTCAGCTCTGCTCTACCCACAAGGCTGAAACAAGAACAGAACACAGCCGACCTGGGTCAAATACGTATTTGTTTTGGATTCAAATACTTTTCTGTGCTCTGCTGATCTTGCCTGGTGTAATTGAGCCTGCAAATATGACCAGAAGGTGGGGTCTGCACTTTTTGAGAGTATTTCATTGGTTCCAATGCACCAGACAAGATCAGTAAAGCGTAGAAAAGTATTTGAATCCAAAACAAATACGTATTTGATCCAGGTCTGGAAGACAGAAAACATTTTTTAGGACTTTCAGCCATGGCAACTCATGTGCCTGTGCGTACCTCGCCTGGAAACAGAGGCTGTGAGGGCCGAATTCCTCTCCAGGTAGACTGCACACCTGTGGGTGCGTTTCAGACTCGTGGGTGTGAAAGATTCCTATCAGCACGCGACACCACTTCACTCGCGAAGGGAATATGCTGATAAGCGTTTTAGCCTCACCTTAACTGAAAAAACTGGATCTTTTATGAATGGATCGTAATGTGCGATGATGTCAGAAATGAAAAACATTTAAGATAAAACATAAAGAAATTAACTGAGGAATATGAGAATTCTGTAGTGTAAAACTGGTTGGCTGCTACAAACCACAGGCACGTTTATTTAAAAACCTCACGGATGGGGGGGGGGGGGGGGGGGGGGGGAAGAACATTACGTCACGTTTGAGATTTTTGGTGAGGGTACCCTTTAAGCCCCCCCCCCCCCCCCCCCCCTTTACCTGCCCAGGCTGATCCTGCACAGGGGCCCAGGTGTGCAGAGACCACCCTCCGCTGAACCCCCCCCCCCCCCCCCCCCCCCCACCCCCATGCAATAAGCGTTTAATTACAGAGTACAGACAGGTCGCTGTGGCTGAGCAAGTCCCAGCCTGGCCCTGTGTCTCCATTTACAGTGCACCGGGAGGACAATGCTGGGGGGGGGGGGGGGGGGGGGGCGCAGTGCGCGGGCGAGGGGGGGGGCACGGCTACCCTGCCCCAGCACGCCCTCCCTCATTACCCCCCTGTCACTCTCTCAGACCACCGGCGCTGACCCCAGACGCTCTCTGCAAACAAACAAGCAGCCGTGGCTATGACCCCCCCCCACCATGACCCCCCCACCCAACGACCCCCCCACCCCCTCAGGATAGGGCGCTCCCTCGCTCCCGCCAAACAAACACAGCGGTAAACACGGCGGGGGCCACGCGGCGGGGGCTTCAGTCTGGGTCCCCCCCCCCCCTCACCCTCACCCCCCAACCCCCACCTTCCAGCTCCCGCCTCTCGACACAAACAGGTCCCCATAACGCCTAACGACTGACATCACGGTCTTAACATTTAGGGAAATAGGACACATGACAAACTTTCATCAAGCTCTTCAACCAGCTAGGTCTGTACGCACAACACTGTGGGTGAAAACTCGCATTTTAAATGATTACTGAACCCCCCCCCCAGTAGATCTTTCACGGTAAGGGCTGACCGTCTTCACGTCGAGCTGTTTCCGGCATCTTCCGTCAGGCACCAGGGCTTTTCCACAGAAAGCAGGCAGGTGACGACCGGGGACCGGGGTCGAGTGACTCAGGTCTGGAATTCGGGGATCATTTTTAAGGGTAGCGGAGATCTCCTGCTTTCATATTACGGGTTCCCGGAAATGAATTCAAGATCTGATCATGTTACTTCAGCTGAACCAAGTAGGCAGGATGAACAGGTGAATATGTGGGGTCTGTGGTGGGTGTAGGAGGGGGTGTGTGAGGAAGAAGAGGATGCGTGAGGAAGAGGAGGAGGCAGTAAAACGTGTGTCGCACACGGTCCCACACACGGGCTGGAGTCATGCTTACAGGGAAGAGGAGACACTGACCTCCTCCTTGGTCCCCCCCCCCCTACACCCCACACCCCACCCTGAAGAGAAAGAGAAACCATCCCCCCCACCCAACCACCCACCCAATGTGAGGTCAATGCATCACTCATGGGTGCCGATGACAGATTTATAGGAGAGGTGTGCCCCCCCCACCCCCCCCCCCAGCTCCTTTACGAAGCAGCAGAAGCAGATGCAGGCTGAATGGGGGGTTGGTGGGTCGGGTGGGGGGGGGGTTATGGGACATGTCGGCGAGGGGCTGCTGTTTGGGGGGGGGGGGGGGGGGGGGGGCTGGATGACAGAGAACGGCTGCCGAGGGCCTGGGCGGGGCATTACGTCCAGCTGTTTTTGGGATGGAAGCGGTTCCCCGTCCTGTCAGGGAGAGGCAGAAACATCCATCAAATGGGCAGGGCCGACATGTGCTTTTAACATCAAGACCTGCGTGGGCGGGAAAAAAAGAACATCATCCCTGTACTGCAGCGTGTAGGAGTGTGGGAGGGGCCCCAGTGTCTGCAGGTTTAACTCCAGTCCTGGAGGGGGCGCTGTGTCTGCAGGTTTCAACTCCAGTCCTGGAGGGGGCGCTGTGTCTGCAGGTTTAACTCCAGCAGGGGGCGCTGGTCTGCAGGTTTAACTCCGGACGCAGTCTGGTTTAACTCCATTCCAGATTAATACATTAAGAATAAATTCTAGAAGACACACAGACAACCAGCAGAAACTGTGGTTGACCAGGCCACAAATAAAATCAGTTTTTGTTTTTGACTTGGCGAGAAATGGAATTTCTCCCAACATCCCCCCTCATTGGCTGACGCCTTTATGATCCGAGCCATCCACCATTCGCACAGATCAAACTTTGAGCGGCGACAACAAAAGAAACGATTCTGCCTGGTTGTGAGGAGCGAGACCGAGGCGGGGGGGGGGGGGGGGGGGGGGGGGGGGGGGGGGCTCTCGGGAAGTTCACAGGGAAGAGGAGAGTAACTGGGAGGAAGTCAAACCCAGATCTCTGGCTCCCAAATCGTTTTTTTTGGGGCTCGCCGCGGTTTCCAGGGCCCTGTCGGGAACACGTCACGGAGCCCCTGAACGCGCGCGACTGCACGTTCGGGGGATTACCTCCCGATCACGGGCTCAGTTCCTTTTAGCACTCGAAACCCCTTCCAACCAATCAGGTAACGGCACATGTTAGCTCATCCCAAAGCACCCAAACCACACACAGGCAGCAGCCAAAACTGTGTGAGCACAAACAGCAGGAAGATGGGACTCCAGTTCACACATGCAGGGACTTTCCCATTCAAGCTTTCTTACACACACACACACAATACAAACACGGACTCACACACACACACACACTATACAGTACACACACACAAACACACACACTATGCAGCGCACACACACACAATACAAACACACTCACTCTCACACACACACACACACAATGCAAACATGCACTCACACACACACACACACACACACACACACAGTATACAGTACACACACAAACACACACACTATGCAGCGCACACACACACACACACACACACACACAATACAAACACACTCAAACATGCACACACACACACACAATGCAAACACACACACACACACACACAGGCGTTAAGCACGCATGCAAGCTGGATGTAATTCCTCCCAATGCACCCAAATCTCATTTACTGCCAGACTCTTAAACCACAGATCTTTATGAAAAAATGCTGTTTCTCATTTTTGTCATTCTGTTTGTAAAAACATATTAAAAGTTCTCATCCACCTCTATGTGCTGTCAGAGCAACATAAATCAACACCAGATAACACTGGCTGAACCCGTATGAGAATAAGCCATAATGCTATGCTGGTACATGAAATAAAAATATATTTTTTGAGAATAAAAAATTTATGGAGACGGATGATGAACCTCAGAAGCTTCAGTGAATCAAGTAATTAAATATTAAATAAATATATTTATTATTCCTGTATTATTATAAACACACAGAATGAGCTGAACACACTTCTGCCTGTTCCCTGCAGACCTAATCTCTACCCTCTCCCTGACATCACCTCCCCAGGAGGATTTAACACCCCACCCCCCCCCCCCACCCCCACCCCCCCCCACCCCACCCCATGTGAAACCAGAGCAGTGAGCAAGGACACCCAACTCCCTACACAGCCTGACCCAGGTGAGCAGGGTGGGGGGGTGGGGGTGGGGGGGCAACATTCCTGCCATTGTCCCGTGAAGTGCCAAATATTGGCCAATCCTGAAACACAGCTGGGTAGGGCTGGGACAGAGTGGGGCAGGGCTCATCCCCAAATGACCCTTACCCTCGTCCCGACAAATATAGTAACGGAACTTTAAACCATGTTACGGAACACAACCTGCATCTGCTTCACCTGCATCTGCGTACCTGTGTCTGCTTCACCTGCATCGTGTACGTACCTGTGTCTGCTTCACCTGCCTCTGCGTACCTGTGTCTGCTTCACCTGCATCTGCGTAACTGTGTCTGCTTCACCTGCATCTGCGTACCTGTGTCTGCTTCACCTGCGTGAACACTGCGCTAACTGCTGTCACCCTTCACCACACATCTGCGCACACCACATGTCACGCGCTTCACCACGTGAACCCACACACATGCTACGCGCACACACACACGCACACGCACACACACGCACGCGCACACACACACACACACGCACGCGCACACGCACGCGCACACACGCACCCACACACACATGCACGCGCACACACACACGCACACACACACACATGCACGCGCACACACACACGCACACGCACACACGCACACACACACACACACACACACACACAAACACACGCGGGCATGCGCTAAAGAGACAAGCGCAGGAAAGCCTAACACACACTCACCCAGCTGCTTCCGGACAAGTGGGGTAACCGATCGACACTGCCCAGAACAAACATGACACCATGACCAACCAAAACAATAAACAAGACTACGCACTTAACAGTGCTCTGATTAGCTAAACATCAGACAAACGCCTCACATACGCACTGCAGCCACACAGTCTGCTCTTTGTACACACGACACGTCTTAAATTACATCCGTCTTGCGCTGACGGTACACACAAACAGAAATAAACGGCTTAAGTGTTTAAAGACAGACGCACGTACACACTTTAAAGGTGTTTACGTTCACTTCTAGAGGGCTCCATTTCAGGTAAATATTAAATGAATGCTCTGTGCTTTTTTGTGCATATGCTTTTGAGAACATTACAGACATTTAGCAGACGCTCTTATCCAGAGCGACTTACACAGCTTTTTACACAGCATTTACATTGCATCCATTTATACAGCTGGAAATATACTGAAGCAATGGAGGTTAAGTACTTTGCTCAAGGGTACAACGGCAGTGTCCTACTGGGGAATCGAACCTGCGACCTTTAGGTTACGAGACCAATTCCTTACCCATTATACCACACTGCAGCCCTGAGAGGTGCGCGGTAAAGCAGCTACGCAAGGCAACTGAGCTCTGCTGTGAAACCACGTCCCTCCTTTCCACGGAGTGCGTCCGCAAAAGCCAGGCAAAAAAAAAGCGGGAAACGAGATTGTTGCTTTTTTTAAGATCTCGGGGACGAAATGCGGTTATATCCAGCGCAGTTCTCCTTCACCAAGGCCGGTAAAACGGTTCGGTTTCGGGAACCGACTCATTTGAGCCGACTCCAATTTTCGGCGAGAGAGGCGGGAAAGTTTTCCCCCGTTTGCGGGCGGAACTTCGGGCCGGTCTTCTGAGCCGTGAAGCAGATCGAGCAGCCGGCTCTCTCTCTCTCTCTCTCTCCTCTCTGACTGACAGGCCTCAGAGCGTGCTTTCAAACGCGTCCGTGCTGAAGCCCGCGGGGGAACGCTCTAACGAAGGCAGGGCCCGGGTAAGGGGCTTAACGAGGGGCTGTGAGCTGGAACCCGGAACCGCGGCCGAACCGCGCGAGCCGCTAACACACAAAAAACCCGTCCAAAAAAAAAACAAGGGGGGGGGGTTGGGGGTTGGGGGGGGGGGGGGGGGGGGTTGAGGGTTGTGATGCTCTTCAGATGTGCTGTTCTTGAACTAGACTGTGGTTAGATTTTTTCCCATCACCTTGTCAGTTCATCAAAATATGGGGGGGGGGGGGGTGGAACGGAAGCACCCCAACCTCCCGCTGCCCACATCTCGCACGGCACACTCTGGCACCTTGGCATACTCTCTCCACGCCACAGCACACGCCTGGGCGAGAGGGGGCAACACGCCACAGAGAGAGGGGGGAGGGGGGGAACATGCCACAGAGAGAGGGGGGAACACGCAGGGAACACGGCACGGCGTTGGACAAGGCCAGGCAGGCCGAGGAATTCCTGCGTTTTGAACAGGGCCAGAGGAAGCCTGCCTCTTCTAAACACCCCCCCCCCCCCCTCCCCAATCCCCCAGGACTCTTCCAACCCCCCCCACACCCCCCCACCCCCCCCCCCCCCCACCCCCACGTGAGACGAGGACAGGAAGTGCGCTAAGCTCCTCAGACGCGGCGGAATGACAGATGACGGGCTTCTTGTTGACTTTGGCGGTCGCGGCAGATGGGGGCGCTACGGCAACCGGGCGAGTCTGAACGGGGGACGGCGGCAGCGGCGCGTTTAGGGGGGCGAGCTGGGGCAGTGTCCCATGCCCCCTTTCTGCACAATCCCCCCCCCCCCCCCCCCAACCCCCCCCCCCCCCACCCCCAACCCCCCCAACCCCCCCCCCCCGTCAAAGAAGCGGCTAAAAAGGAGCTTTGACTGCGAACGCACCTCCATTCAGCCGAGCGAAGGAGGAACTGTCAAACAGAAATCACTGATGGGGAAAACAGAAAAGGGCCGTCCAAATAAAAACATCCAGACCACAGGCAGATAAGCCGGTTAATGCTCAGCCCGAAATTCAGCCTGTTGCGTAAATCAGAATCGAGGGAAACTGCATTACATCACATTCACATTTACATTACAGGCATTAGCAGACGCTCTTATCCAGACCGACTTTCACAACTTTTTACAAAAAATTTACATCCATTTATACAGCCGGATATATACTAAAGCAATGCAGGTTGAGCACCTTTTCTCAAGGGTACAACTGGTTTGTCCCCACATGGGGATCGAACCACTGAGCTTGATATTACAAGACCAGCTCCTTACCCACTACGCTACACATCCACCCCAGCGGAGATATCGATCATTCCAGACAGGAGTGGCACACAAAATCCTCCGCAGCACGTGCTCAGCAGTTCATAAACGTCTGTTAAACTGACAGTTATTTTAAAAGATGAAGCGAGATATCTGGTCTAATTAACAGGTGTGTGTGTGTGGGCGTATGTGTGGGTGCGTGTGTGTGTGCGTGTGTGAGCGTCTGTGTAAGAGAGTGTGTGTGTGTGTGTCAGAGTAACAGACAGTTTCCAAAGGGTGGGAAAGGGGAACTCGTGGCTCCAAGGATGCTTCCCCTCCCAACGGCAACAGGTTGAGCGGCACACAGACAGTAAAATTGGGGTTAAAAAAGCTGTGATGTCATATGACCACGCAGGGGTCTTGGAAGTGAAGTGTCCACCGATCGACTATTTCTTGTTACCGATCTTTTCAGAGCTCACCGGTTCTCACTTTCATCAATAATCAAATATGACCATACATGATAATGCAAAGGCCTGTCTGGATGACTGACAGCCAACCAAGCCGGTACTAGTCATGTAAGTGATCAGTTACCGAGTATGGAATGAGGATTACATAAACATCAGCCCCCTGGACAATGAGGCAACACATGGAGCTCCAAATCACAGAATGTCTATTGAAATTTCTTCCCTGTCCATCATGAACACCACATTCCCCTTGATCAAATCTTCAGCTGGGGCAGGAGCAGGATTTTCAAACTTGGTGTATACTTCGTGGCTACGCTCACAGGAAGGCGTCCCCCAATCACAAACAGCCATTGTTCTATCTGTTGCTACAAATGTACTCTGCGATTGGTGGAGAACTTTTTCTCAGGCTCCGTGATTGGTGGTGAGCTTGTCGCTGGTTTCTGTGCAAAAAAGTGATGCCACTTCTTTCCTACCCCAATAGCCCTTCTCTGTGGCAGCGTATGTCTGCACCTTATCCATTCACGGCATTGTCTTTCCCCACTGGTTTTCGAACCTGCAACATCAGTCCCTTACACCCCTGGTGCACTGTATACGTAGGGTCCTGAAATTCCAAACTAAACGCACCAGTCAACCAACTCCTCCAGCAAACCTATTTGATCTACAGTGAAGAGGAAACACGACCTCAAACATGAGGAGCCATGAGGAGCCATGAGAAATCATCAGAAGACATGAGGAGTCATGAGAAGTCAAAAGGAGTCATAACGAGCCATGAGGAGTCATGAGGAATCATAAGGCATCATGAGGAGCCATGAGGAGTCATAAGGAGTAATGAGGAGTCATAAGGCATCATGAGGAGTCAGAAGGTGGTCATGAGGAGTCATAAGGAGTCGTGAGGAGCCGTGAGGAGTCATGAGAAGTCAAAATGAGTCATGAGGAGTCATGAGGAGTCGTGAGGAGTCAGAAGGAGTCATGAGGAGTCATGAGGAGTCGGCTCCTTCGTTTCCCAGGGGTCTGTCGCAACTTGGCTTCGGGCTAAGTGTTGATCGCTAAAAACAGCACAGTTTGAAAAACTCAGCATTTTACAGACTGCATGCAAATGTCGGATTTGAATAATCCGTCTCTGAGCCACAACAGCGACAGTTACACCCCCATATAGCTTACCTGCGCAAGGGGAAAAAAGGAACCGTTGAGATTCCTTGATAACGTCCACACCCCCCGTCCCGACGCAGGGGCTGGACAATGAATTTAAATTCTTGGAACACAGACAGAGAGAGAGAGAGAGAGAGAGGAGAGAGGAGAGTGAGAGAGAGAGAGAGAGAGAGAGAGAGAGAGAGAGAGAGAGAGAGAGAGAGAGAGAGAGAGAGAGAGAGAGAGAGAGAGAGAGAGAGAGAGAGAGAGAGAGACAGACAGAGAGAGAGAGAGAGAGAGGACGGAATTTTCACGCAGCATCCGGAACGCCACACCAGACACAGAGAAAGAGCCATTAAAGGGATATTAATTAAAGGGATGTTTCTAGAATTCACGCTACGCAAAACACAATGGCGTAAGCTCCACAGAACCACTTCAGTTACGCCAAAAAGCGAAACATCCCTTTAAGGATGGCTCCGTGCCATCACCCAACAACACACCGTCCAATTTAGGCAGGCAGGCAGGCAGGCAGCGCGCCGCGGCTAACTGCCGCTATCAGCTGTAGCGGTTTTAATGGAGGGTCACGGCAACAGCGAGCAGGCAGGTCCGGGCTCGTCCGGGGCGGCCAATAAAAACGCGCGCCGCTTTGAACGCTCGACCGCGGTTACGCCGTAACCAGGGAGGCGAGCGACCGAACCGAAGCGCTCGTACGAGGACCGCGACGGTCGCTAGGGAACCACAAACCCAAGGGACGCCGGCGAGGGCGAGGGAGTTCCGTTGACCCCTGGGGGGTGGGGGGGGGGGGCACTCTGGCCACATGCAGAACACCTGGAGGAGCCCTCGTTGGCATCAGTCGCCGACGCCTGCAGAACAACGCTGTGATCGGACTAGAACGCACAGTCCCAGCGAAGTCTTCTAAACCAGAGGAGAGCCAAGGTCTGGCAGACTTTAAAATGGCCTTTTCGCTCAAAAACAAAAAAAAAAACCAGATACAACATGTAACTTTCAATCCAGGTAACGGCACTGACTAAGCAAGAGACGAGGTACAATTAAAGCAGCAGGCCTTGTAAGGTTTGAGGAGCAGATTTGCAGAACTGTGTCCAACACCAGAGCGTTTGCTGGCAGACACTGCCCCCTACTGGTCTCCCGCTGTGGTCTTCTTCGAAAATGTTCTTGGAGGAGTCGAAGTGCTCTTAAAATTTAGATTTTCATCATTTTCTAGCCAGATCCACAAATGGCAGCGATGCCTGCAGTATCCCATAAAACATATAAATATAAATATAAAAAATAGCTTTTATAGATCCTAAAAAATACAATAAACCACAAGTGCAACACCTCCAAACGCCTGTTAAACACAATGTTCAACGTGTTCATACTGCCAACACTTCATCCTGGAGATGATATGGCAGTTTGGTTTGTAAACCCTTTAAATGAAACGGTGTCGGTCTCTGAGCCAATCAGAAGAAGCGTGTGAACAGAGCTGAGTGTAATAGGGTGAGAGGGTTAGGGGGAGGAGCTTACTGAGGTCTTCGGCGAGCTGTACCCTTCGGCCTGTGATCAGGTAGACCTTCTTCTCCGTGTCCTCGCCAAAATCTTCCAGAACCTCCTTCACGTTTTTCTCCAAACGCCGCACTGGGGGACAGATGCAGTGTCAGACACAACACACACAGCATCAGACACAACACACACAGCGTCAGACACAACACACACAGCGTCAGACACAACACACACGGCATCAGACACAACACACACAGCATCAGACACAACACACACGGCATCAGACACAACACACACAGCGTCAGACACAACACACACAGCGTCAGACACATCATACACAACACACACAGCATCAGACACAACACACACAGCGTCAGACACAACACACACAACATCAGACACATCAGACACAACATCAGACACATCATACACAACACACACAGCATCAGACACAACACACACAGCGTCAGACACAACACACACAGCGTCAGACACAACACACACAGCGTCAGACACTACACACACACGGCATCAGACACAACACACACAGCATCAGACACAACACACACAGCATCAGACACAACACACACAGCGTCAGACACAACACACACAGCGTCAGACACAACACACACAGCATCAGACACAACACACACAGCATCAGACACAACACACACAGCGTCAGACACAACACACACAGCATCAGACACAACACACACAGCCTCAGGCACAACACACACAGCATCATACACAACACACACAGCGTCAGACACAACACACACAGCGTCAGACACAACACACACAACGTCAGACACATCAGACACAACATCAGACACATCAGACACAACACACACAGAAGCAAACACAACACACACACAGAGTCAGACACATCATACACGCCATCAGACACAACACACACAGCAGTTACCCTAAAAGCAAAACCTTGATCACAAAGCACCAGTTTGGTTTCGATTCCTTTTTCAGTCCGGTTAATTCAGGAAACTAAGCAAAACCATTCATTTTTTTTAAAGATCCTCATAGAACATTCTGGCCATTTAATCATGAATTCAAGGATGAAAATTTCTGAGCGAATCACGTGGCGTGACAGTGGGCGCGTGGGCGGGCCTGTCGCCGGGGGCAACCCCCGCCTACCTTCGGTGTTGGTGAGCTGCTGCCTCAGCGTGTTGGCGGTAATTCCCAGCATCCTCTGGATCCGCCAGAACAGGACCACATCGTTACACTCCAGCTGCAAGGCAGAGCAGAGACTCGGCACCCGGAGCTGATCTCGGCCATAACCCAACGCCGCACGTTTCACTTCAAACAAAACCCGCCGCTGTCCTCCTTACAACCCGCCAAGCCTGGTCTCGCCCACAACACACTGGTGCCTTTCTGAACTCACACACACACACACACACGTACACAAACACACACACACGTACGCGCGCGCACGAACACACACACACAAACACACACACACAGCTTTCAAACTGCGATTCGAGAACGCGTTTCCAAACAAAGGGTGAAAAGTGCTGAGTAGCACTGTGGTTTCCTAGTTCAGCAGTCATTATCTCCACAAAGCTGCAGAGCCTGTGTGCCTTTGAGTCTATCTGCAGACAGACAGACAGACAGACAGACAGATAGATAGATTGATAGACAGATAGATAGATAGATAGATAGAGAGAGAGACAGATAAACAGATAGATAGACAGGTACAGAGGTTGATAGATAGACAGATAGACAGATAAATAGGTTGATAGATAGATAGATAGATAGATAGATAGATAGATAGATAGACAGATAGATAGATAGATAGATAGATAGATAGACAGATAGATACAGACAGTTAGACAGATAGACAGATAAAGCAGTTGATAAATATAGACAGACAGATAGATAGATAGACAGATAAAGAGGTTGATAGATAGATAGATAGATAGATAGATAGACAGGTTTCTCTCACCTCTGAGTCTACAAAGTGTCTCTGGTAGTAGTAGAAGCCTCTCCTGCACAGGTTGCAGTGGAACAGGGCCTTCTGCAGGAAGTGCCTCCGGTACAGCTGGTGCCAGGTGTCCTTAATCTGAGAACCATGTCACTCACATCAGCACTACGCTTAAAAACTACAATACCCACACTGCACTGCAGGTAACCCTGGAGCCTGAAATGGTCACTCTGTTTTAAAAACATTCATTCACACCTGAGCTGGGGTGCACATACATCTTTGCAATTCCCAAAAAAAATCCCAATAATTCTTGCAGCAAAACCGAAAATCCAGAGAAACACTCTGCGAGGGAGCGACGGCGGCAGCGGCCTCACCAGCACCGGGTCCACCTCCACACCCCGCGCCTCCAGGTTCTTGCGCACGGTGGTGACCTCGTCGTTGGCCAGGTACGCCGTGTGGTCCTCGTGGAGCTTGAGGAGACGCTCCAGCTCGTTTTTGGTTTCGTTGCGGACGTGCTGCGGGGGGAGGGGAGAGGAGGCGAGGGAATGGAGATCGTCACTCTCAAAGCGTGCGGCGTTCCCATTACTACGGCGTCTGTGATGGACACACGCTCCAAACAGAACCACAAGGCTGTAACCGAACAGTCGAATAGAGAACGGACGCCTGCGCAGCACCAAATCTACCAGCCAAGATCCAGAGTGTTGCACATTGACATTAGTTTACTCCACACAATTTCAAAGCATTTTGACATCCTGAAAGATGCTAAACAATGCAATTCCTCATCATCATGGTTGTCGTGGTTACCGCCAGGCCCTCTCACCTGCTCCGGCGTGCGGTTGGTCCAGTTCATCCACCTCTGCTTCCAGTCGGGACCCACCATGTCCCCAATGACCGAATCCGCTGGAGGGGGACAGGAGAGAGGAGCGGGGGGGGGTCAGCTCCGTGCGGAGCAGAGAAAGAGGCCCGGGACACGTGTCACAGGCGTGAGAGGCGTGTGCGATGCGTGTTACAGGCGTGTGCGAGAGACGTGTGTGTGAAGCGTGTGGGAAAGGTCGCATGTCTAATGTGTGAGAGAAGCGTGTGGTAGACGTGTGTTAACTGTGTGGCATGTGAGAGGCGTGTCAGATAGGCGTAGACAGGCCTGTGAGGTCTATGTGAGAGGCGTGTTAGAAGCGTGTAACAGGCGTGTGAGAGGGTGAGGGGGGGGGGGGGCACAGGGGGGTGGGGGGGGGGGGGGGGGGGGCGTACTGTCTTTTAGCCGTGTCTGCAGCGTCTCCTCCATGAACTGGATGGCGGCGTCCCACTGCGGCTTATCCGTGATGCTGCGGTCCTCCAGGGCGTTGTGCTGGATCACCCTCTGAGACACACACACACACACACACACACGCGCACACACACACACACACACACACACACACAGTTAATAACCAGTTTGCCACTCAGTCACTGCAGTGCTTTGATGCTTTGAGTGTCATAGAACCAGCCTTTGGGTGAGAGATGGTGCTGGGGTGTTGAGGTGTGAGAGTCACAGTGTGTGGGTCTCAGTGTCTCAGTGAGTGAGAGTCTCAGTGTGTGGGAGTCTCAGTGTGTGCCAGTCACAGCACGTGGGAGTCTCAGTGTGTGTGAGTCTCAGTGAGTGAGAGTCTCAGTGTGGCAGTCACAGTGCGTGTGAGTCATAGTGTGTGAGAGCTTCAGTGTGTGTGAGTCTCAGTGAGTGGGAGTCTCAGTGTGTGGGAGTCAAAGTGTGTGAGAGTCTCTGTGTGTGAGTCTCAGTGTGTGTGAGTCTCAGTGAGTGAGAGTCAAAGTGTGTGAGAGCTTCAGTGTGTGGGAGTCTCAGTGTGTGTGAGTCTCAGTGAGTGAGAGTCTCAGTGTGTGTGAGTCTCAGTGAGTGAGAGTCTCAGTGTGTGAGAGTCTCAGTGTGTGAGTCTCAGTGTGGGAGTCACAGTGTGTTTGAGTCTCAGTGTGTGTGAGTCTCAGTGAGTGAGAGTCTCAGTGAGTGAGAGTCTCAGTGTGGGAGTGAAAGTGTGTGAGAGTCTCAGTGTGTGAGAGTCTCAGTGAGTGGGAGTCAAAGTGTGTGAGAGCTTCAGTGTGTGGGAGTCTCAGTGTGTGAGAGTCTCAGTGTGTGAGAGTCTCAGTGTGTGAGTCTCAGTGTGTGAGTCTCAGTGTGGGAGAGTCACAGTGTGTTTGAGTCTCAGTGTGTGAGTCTCAGTGAGTGTGAGTCTCAGTGTGTGAGAGTCTCAGTGGCAGTCACAGCAGTACCAGGCTGTCCATCGCTCGCTCATTCCACTTGTGCCTCTTGATGCTCTCGTCTTTCACCGCCTCCTTCAGCTTGTCAAAGATGTCGTCCTGGTCCTTGCCCTTGTACTCGGCCATGAAGCGGGCAAACTCCTCCTG
Organism: Anguilla japonica; assembly: GCA_025169545.1. Lineage (NCBI taxonomy): Eukaryota > Metazoa > Chordata > Actinopteri > Anguilliformes > Anguillidae > Anguilla > Anguilla japonica. The sequence continues at coordinate 5,723,983 of CM045886.1, forward strand.
CAGCGTCTCCCAGGCAACCTGCGCAGAACAGGGTCTAATCAGCGCAGCACTGCGCAGAACAGGGTCTAATCAGCGCAGCACTGCGCAGAACAGGGTCTAATCAGCGCAGCACTGCGCAGAACAGGGTCTAATCAGCACAGCACTGCGCAGAACAGGGTCTAATCAGCGCAGCACTGTGCAGAACAGGGTCTAATCAGCCTAACACTGCGCAGAACAGGGTCTAATCAGCGCAGCACTGCGCAGAACAGGGTCTAATCAGCGCAGCACTGCGCAGAACAGGGTCTATGGTATGGGCGTAACCGTTTCTGGCCATCTTACCAAAGCCTTTTTGGCTTCCAACACTTAAAAACACAAAAATTGCTCCCTTCAGACTATGGGACTACCATAAAGCTTTTTTCCCCTGTTTAAAATGGCTGTGATCACTGCAATGTCCCTAAGAGGAATGCAGCCTGGGTGACCAGGGAGTCCTTATAAAGAACAGCAGTTACACCAAACATGTACTTTAAAACTGGCTTTCTTATAACGAGCTCTTTTCATCAAACCATGTATTTAAAACTGGCCCTCTCCCCCCGGGGAGTCATTTCTGTACCGGAGGGGTATTACTCTGAGGTCTCACTCCGTAATTAACCTCACATGACCCCCCCCAAACCCAACCCGCCCCCCCGCCGACACGTGGACTCGTGTCCCAGCCAATCAGGCTGCACAGGATGTGACAGCCAGGGTAGCAATCGGTCAAACGTGGTTAAACACACTTGAGCACAGGGCTCAGTGTCCCTGTGCCTGGAGAGCCACAGGCTCTGCTGGGCACTGCTGCTGCTTATCACCTGACTAATAAAATCAAGCAGAGACTCAGTAACCGATTCAGACCCAATGGAAGGGTTATGAGTTTGAGTCACTGTGTTCCCTCCATGGACAGATACACAGAGTCAGCTAGCCTGCAGGGCGGAAGGGGTGGAAACAGGCCAGAGAGGAGGTTCACTGAGGAGATGTAGCGAGAAGGCAAAGAGTGGTGGTGAACCAAGGAGGTGCAGTAAGGAGATGAAATGTGAAGGCGTGATGAGGAGGTGCAGTGTGGAGGTCTATTGAGGTGAAGCAGTGAGGAGGTACAATGAGGAAGTGTGTTGAGGAGGAGCAGTGAGGAGATGAAGTGTAGAGGCATGGTGAGGAGCCGCAGTGAGGAGGTTCAGAGAAGCCACAGTGAGGAGTCGTATTGAGGAGGAGTAGTGATGAGTAGCAGTGGGGAGGTGCAGAGTGGAGGTGCAATAAGGAGGTGCAGTGAGGAGATGAAGTGTAGAGGCATGGTGAGGAGGTGCAGTGAGGAGATGAAGTGTAGAGGCATGGTGAGAAGGTGGAGTGAGGAGATGAAGTGTGGAGGTGTACTGAGGAGTAGCAGTGAGGAAGTGCCGTGAGGAGACCCAGTGAGGAGGTGCAGTGCAGTCAGTACCTCCAGGGCCTTGTGGGGCAGCTGCTTGTCGGTCCACTGTTTGAGCTTGATGTCCACGGTGGTGTTGAAGGTTCCGGAGTTCATGGTCTGGGCGGCGGGCAGGTAGATGTTCTCGATGACGTGCGTGGAGACACGCTCCCAGAGTTTCTTCTGCAGGATGGCCTCCCTGTGCGGGACGGGGCGAGGGGGGGGGGGGGGGGCCGCATGGTCAGCACCTTCACACACTCAAACTGTTTCAAACGGGACAGACCTGTTCATTAATTAAACTTCTATCTAAGCAGGAGGGCTCTAATCCCCGTGAGGTCCCACGGCAGCAGCACTGAAACTGCAGGACGTCCCGCCCGGCTCAACCCCCCCCCCCATTAACAGGGCGCTCATTTATCACGGGACAGCGCTCATATTTCACTGTTTCCCCGCACCTCGTTCCGCTCCCCTCATATCAATACACACGTCCCCGAAACGGCCAACTAACAGAGGAGCTCCCCTGCAGCCACCAAACTCATTCATCATCCCCATCGATCCTGCTGCTCCCCAAAGCCACCAATCAGGACCCCGCTCCCCTTAACCCCTTAGATACAGCTCTCAATCAGCACCTCCCATCATCCTCTGCTCCTGTTAACCCTTTAGATACACCTCTCAATCAGCACCTCCCATCATCCTCTGCTCCTGTTAACCCCTTAGATACAGCTCTCAATCAGCACCTCCCATCATCCTCTACTCCGGTTTACCCCTTAGATACAGCTCTCAATCAGCACCTCCCATCATCCTCTGCTCCTGTTAACCCTTTAGATACAGCTCAAACAGCACCTCCCATCATCCTCTGCTCCGGTTAACCCCTTAGATACAGCTCTCAATCAGCACCTCCCATCATCCTCTGCTCCTGTTAACCCTTTAGATACAGCTCAATCAGCACCTCCCATCATCCTCTGCTCCCGTTAACCCTTTAGATACAGCTCAATCAGCACCTCCCATCATCCTCTGCTCCCGTTAACCCTTTAGATACAGCTCAATCAGCACCTCCCATCATCCTCTGCTCCCCCTAATCCCTTGCATACAGCTCCTGGTTGAAATTTTCCGACCCTTTGCACCCTGACTCATCGTGATCCAGAGAGCGGGACGTGCGGATACTTGCCAGTGTTTTGGGGTGACCTGACTCAAGCTGATCACCTCGTCCAGGATCTCGTTCTTGGCCTTCTCGAACAGCTCATTCTAGCAGGGAATAAAAAAAAACATAACAAGCATGAGTCACAGCTGGCCTCCTTCCAGTCCAGTTTTAGGGGTCTCAGGCAAACCCAGTGCATCATGGGACAGTCATGCTGAAGGTCAGGAGTTGCCAGAGAGAGCCGTTGCCATCGCCATTACTGACTCCCCCGTCCATCCAACCCATCCACTGTCCTATCCATGCCCGACCCCATTCTATTTACCCCCAGTCCCACCTTCACCTACCCCAGGCCCAACCCCATCTACCCCCCAGCATCAGGGCCCCGGTTACTGCATCAGGGCCTCATTTACCACCTTGGTTACCAGCTCAGGGCCCCAGTTACTACGTAAGGGCCGTGGTTACCGCCTAAGGGCCCCGGTTACTGCCTTGGTTACCAGCTCAGGACCCCAGTTACTGCATCAGGGCCCCGGTTACTGCCTCAGTTCCCCGGGTAACCGCCTCCCGGTACTCACCCTGTCCAGCTCGCGCAGGCGGGGGTAGTTGTTCTTCCATTCCGTCTCCAGGTTGAATCGAGAGGCTGAGCATCACACAGGGAAAGAGACAGACAGACACACAGACAGACAGAAGTGAGCTGTTAATATGGTAATGCTGATTGCAGTGACTATACGACTACTTGCAGATAGAACAGTGAAAACTGTAAGCCCTCCAGTAGTCATCAAACCACAACCACAAGACGTAGATTTCAAAACAGATCTCAGAATCAGCCATTATGATTCTAAAAAAGTAACAGTAACAGTAACAGCCATCGTGATTTCAGAACAGAAGTGAGGCCCACTCTATCTTGTGACCCCCCTCCCCCTGATCTCCGGGCGGAGCGCGTGGATTGACGTGGGCGAGGTTTGCGGCGGACGCGCGGCGGGAGGGGGGGCGGGGTCTCGATCGATGGCGCTCCAGCGCGCGTCTCCAGTCACTGGCCCCTCCCCGCGGGTCCCGGCGCACACGGCGGAGATTACGGTAATTGCCCGGTTATCCGTCTCCACGCCCCCCCCCCCCCCCCCCCCCCCCCCCGTCAGCCGTCCGATGCGCCGAAAATCGATGAGGAACACAAAGGGGCGCGGAGGAGGCTCGGCGGCACAGCCATTAATCTGCCGCCGGGGCCGGCGACACGCCGCTGAGTTTAGCCGCTCGCTAATTGCACAGTCAAACTCAGGAGACGGTTCAGCCGAGCTCAGGCCAAGAGGGCTAAAATTAGGCGAGAGATTAGCTAAAATCAGGTGAGGTGTGAGAGAAAATCTGAATCAAATCAGGACCGCTGACAGCTGCTGCAGTCAGTCAGAGCTGTAACATTCAAAATCTCGAGGCCAGAGTTAATGGCAAGCTAATGACCCGTTGTTATGGCAACAGGCAATTAATTTCTCAACTGTTGGCTTGCTGTAGGCTGTACAGAGCAGTTCCCACCTTAGGCTGCTGTCTTGTTGGTTTTGACCTGAAACTCAGGTTTACGTAGCATGACGGGTTACGGACGTGAAACTTTGATAACCCCCCCTGCCCCCCCACCTTTAAAAGCGTCGGCCTGCTGCTCCACAGACTCGCGCACCATCTTCCAGAAGCAGTCAGACACCGCCAGGCTCAGGTTCTTCGTGGTCACCTGGTGTGCCTTCAGCATGCCGTTCCTGGGGGGGGGGGGGGGGTCAGACGTTAGGGATCGGGCGACCAATCAGAGCGACCGATTCAAACACAAAAGCCGAGCGTGGCGCTAGGACGTACTTGAGGAGCTTGGAGTTCTGGAAGAAGTCCTCTTCGTAGTCTTTGATGGAGTCGATGCGCTCGTTGCTGCTGCCTGAATGCAGGGAGAGAGTTTGTAGTCTCAGGATCGGCTCAAAGACTGCACAGTACGCTGTATGCTATAAACCCTCAGCTTTGGAGAAAAAAATGGCTATATTCTGTTATAAAGCTCGTCTCACATACTGCCAATGTTTCATAGCTCTGTGGCTAATATAGCTCTCTGAACACTGTGTACATGAAGGGTCACACCAATAAACCTTCTCACTATTGTTATCATCAATATTCTTATTATTACCATTACATATAAATCTTAATAACAGTAATTATTATTATTACTACTGTTACCTTTTCCAGTCACCACAGCAAAGTATCCCAAAGCCTTCATGGGGAACAGCTTTCCTTCCACTATTTGTTGAATCTGTACATAATAAACACAGAGTAAGAGAGTATAAACATCCCCGCTGCATGTCCCTGCCTCTTTAGTAACAGGACCGTTAATAGGTTTCAATCGATAAAACCTGTTCGCAGCGCCTTCTCACTAGCAAACTTAACTGCGTTTCGCACAGACTGCATTTGGGAAAAGAGGGCTGTGACGTCTCAGAAACGGTTAAAAGTGGTGAAAGTGCGCCCCCTGGTGGGGCAGGGCTCACCCTGCCGGGACTGGCCAGGTTCTTCTCCGCCAGGTCCACTTTGGTCAGGACGAAGATGGTCCTCTTGCCCTGGGGGTCCATCTGGCTCACCAGGTCTGTGACGATGCTGCGCTCGGCGTCCACCGAGCCGTCTGCGGGGGGAGAGGGAGGCTGTGTCACACGCGCGCATTGCTACACAAATATACCATACACACACACATATCACACGCACGCATTGCTACACACGTGTCACACGCATGTACCATACACATCACACACGTGTCACACGCACATATCACATGCATGCATTATTACACCCCGCCCCCTTACCCTGAGAGCCCCGCCCCCTTACCCTGAATGCAGAGGATGATGGCGTTGGGGTTCTGCATGTAGGCCTTGCTCATGCTGAAGATCGTCTCCTTTGTGTCAGCTGCCATTCCATGCGTCACGGTCTGCAAAACAAAGCCGCCGTGATTGGTTAAACCTGTATTCACACAGACGTGATTGGCTAAAGCAGTCTCACCCCGACGCATTATTGGTTACAGCTGTCTCACATTGACACGTGATTGGTTAAACCTGCATTCATCCTGATGTGATTGATTAAACCTGTAGTCATGCTGACGTGTGATTGGTTAAACCTGTATTCATGCTGATGTGTGATTGATTAAACCTGTAGTCATGCTGGCGTGATTCGTTAAACCTGTAGTCATGCTGGCGTGTGATTGGTTAAACCTGTATTCATGCTGACGTGTGATTGGTTAAACCTGCATTCATCCTGACGTGATTGATTAAACCTGTAGCCATGCTGACGTGTGATTGGTTAAATGTGATTGTATTCGTGCTGACGCGTGATAGGTTAAAGCTGCTGTACTCACGCTGATGACTCCGGGCAGGTCCACCAGCACCATCCTCTGGATCCCTGGACCCTTCACGCTCAGGGAGATGGTCTTAAACGGGGACAGAGGCAGTCAGGAAACAGTCAGGCTGTGGGGACCCCAGTAGCTGAAAACGGAAAGTTCCGGAAGCGGTTTCTCACCTCGGGGCTGACCGTCTGCCCCTCCTTCACGCTCTTGTGCATCCGCAGCTCGATCTCATGCCGCAGGGCCGCCAGCTGCGCCGGAGAGAGCACAAACTGAAGCTGCGGCCGCCGCGAGCGCTACAGCAACAAACACAGCTCTGCAGCCTGCGCTGCTAACGCTATCTACACTAGACAGAGCATGGACAGGACTGCTAATGCTAATGCAGGCCCAACTACAACAAACGCACCTCTGCAGCCTGCGCTGCTAACGCTATCTACACTAGACAGAGCATGGACAGGACTGCTAATGCTAATGCAGGCCCAACTACAACAAACACAACTCTGCAGCCTGCGCTGCTAACGCTAACGCAGTCCCAAATGCATTAGACACAGCATGGACAGGTCTGCTAATGCTAATGCTACGGTAGTCGTGACAGCATTAGACACAGTGTGGTGAGGTGTGCTAATGCTAATTTTACTGCAGTCCCAAATACACAAGACAGAGCATGGAGAGTTCTGCTAATGCTACTGCAGTCCAAACTACATTAGACACAGCACGGAGAGGCCTCTTAATGCTAAGGCTAATGCTACAGTAGTCCGGACTGCATTAGACACAGCATGGTGAGGTCTGCTAATGCTAATGCTACTACAGTCCTGACTGCATTACAGACAGCATGGTCTGCTAAAGCTAACGCTAACGCTATTACTACAGCAGTCCTGACTGTATTAGAGACGGCACGGTCTGCTAAAGCTAACGCTAACACTAATACTACAGCAGTCCTGACTGCATTACAGACAGCACGGTCTGCTAAAGCTAGCGCGCAGCGTGACTCACGTCCTCCTCTTTGCTCAGGTCGAACTCGCGGCTGCTGTCCTTGAACATGGCGACGTGGTGAGGGCCTTCGCTCAGCGTCACCTGACAGGACACACCCCACAGGTCAGCCACACCCCCGATCCCAGTGGTTATCCTCCACCCCCCCCCCCATCCCCCCTCCCCCCCCCCACCTGAGAGGACACACCCCACAGGTCAGGCACACCCCCGATTGCAGCGAGCTAATAAAAAAGGGATGGGGGGGTATTTTCTCACCTTGACAGGTGATCTGGTCATCATCTCTCCAGAGCCCCTGGGGAAGATCCTGGCTTGGGCAATCATCTCCAGCACGCTGGTCTTCCCTGAACTCTGATCCCCCACTACCACCACCTACAGGCATTACATTACATTACAGGCATTTAGCAGGCGCTCTTATCCAGAACGACTTACATTGTATCCAGTTATACAGCTGGATATATACTGGGGCAATGCAGGTTAAGCACCTTTAGCTCACGGGTACAACGACAGTGTCCTACCGAGGAATCGAACCTGCAACCTTTAGGTTACAAGACAAACTCCTTGGCCATCATACGACACTGCCGCCCCACAGAGAGAACCCTCCAATCATCACACTCCACAGAGATAACCCTCCAATCAGACACACCTCCAATCAGCCACACTCCAATCAGCCAACACATACACCCCTCCAATCAGCACACCACAACAGAAACAAGAGACACACCTCCAATCGTCACACACCTCAACACGGGTAAACCTTCCAATCTGCACACACACACTAGACAGCTGATCCTGGGTATTGTAGTTTGGGTGGTACTTGCCCTGGGCAGGTGATCCTGGGTATTGTAGTTTGAGTCATAGTCAGAGAGGATGTCCAGGACCTCGGAGTACATGTCAATGAGAGACTTCTGCAGAGAGGAAGAGACAGGCACATCTGAGCGTTAAACTCTATAATGGGGTTCCAGGCTCTGGAGGCGAGGAACGGGGGTTCATATCCCAGGTAAGGCCGTGCTCTTGTACCATCAAGAAATAATTTAAGCAAAGAGTATTCATCATGAAATCCAAATGGATGAAAGGATAAACAGTGCAGCAAAAATTGCCAGTGCCAGGAGACTGACTGTATTTCAAAGTGTGTGTGTGTGTGTGTGTGTGTGTGTGTGTGGAGGAGTGTGTATGCATGTGTGCAGGTGTGTGCAAGTCGTTTTTTCTCTGGCTAATAAAGTGATATGCTTGGTGTGTAGTATTTTTCTGAGTGAGCCCCGCACCTTGGCCTTTCTCTGGTGGATGCCTTTGTCGTCTTTCTGCAGGACCACCTTCCTCAGCTCCTTATTCTCCTTCTCCAGCCGCTCCAGCATCCGCTGGTACTTCATCTGAGGAGAGACCAGCGCACTTACATCCTGATACTCTGCACGGACAATGGCTCCCATTCTGATACACTGATCAGAGAACAGCCCCCATTCTGATACACTGATCAGAGAACAGCCTCCATTCTGATACACTGATCAGAGAGCAGCTCCCATTCTGATACACTGATCAGAGAACAGCTTCCATTCTGATACACTGATCAGAGAACAGCTTCCATTCTGATACACTGATCAGAGAACAGCTTCCATTCTGATACACTGATCAGAGAACAGCTCCCATTCTGATACACTGAACAGAGAACAGCTCCCATTCTGATACACTGAACCGAGAACAGCCCCCATTCTGATACACTGCACAGAGAACAGCCCCCATTCTGATACACTGAATACTGAACAGCTCCAATTTGATACACTGCACAGAGAACAGTGTATCTGTATGACTGTTGGCATAACAAAGAAATGCTAAACTCACCTGAGTCGGAGAAGTTCTTCTTGAAGCTGGTCCACCTTCTCTTTATCTGTTGTCTAAGGAAGTCAGGCAGAGTGGTTAGCTGGAGTCTAAGGTAGACAGTGAGAATGGATATCTGATGAATTAGAGTAACAGTGGTATAAACACTTGGCCTCAGGCGCCCCACAGGAACACAGTGTCCTGGTTCACTGTGACAGGTCAGAGAGAGAGATGCAAACCATCCAATCAACATGCAGAGGAAGACACCAGTACACATTCCAGTGCAAGAAATACAAGTTAATGGAAGAGAAGAGTGAAAACTCACAGATCTCAGCAGAGAGCCATCAATCAAGGCATTCATTTTTAATCACAGTTTTACAAAGAGCCCCCCCCCCCTTCACCTTCCCCCCCTTCAAAAAAGACAGATGGTGATTATCACATTCCAATCCAATGAGATGCCCACACCATAAGTAGGAACACAGACATTTCTCAAGGGACACAATGACCACAGAGGACACAGAATCACACACAGCTCTAGTGGGACACAGGGACACAGGAACACAGGAATCACACACAGCTCTAGTGGGACACAGAAACACAGGAACACAGGAATCACACACAGCTCTAGTGGGACACAGGGAAACACAGGAACACAGGAATCACACACAGCTCTAGTGGGACACAGGGACACAGGGACACAGTCAGTGAGGTGGTGGTCTGAGAGGTAGGCTACTTCCGTTCAGGACTCCCGAAAATCAGCATCACCCAGCAGGAGCTCACAGAGCCCACATAGACACCACAAACTGGCCTCTGAGCCTTTTAACACCGCACCTGATGAGACTATCCAGACTGATCTTATTTAGTCACCAGGGCTGAGACTTCCGCCAAAATCAAACCACTGATGTGTCATCGTCAGCCCAGATTATTCAGATTCGGTGAATCCAAAACAAAAGCCAGACATTACATTTTACACCAAACCTACGCCATTTCCACTGTAGAAACAGATACACAACAAAACAAATTGTCAAATTCACTTATTTTCCATTAATATGCAAAATTGTAAAAGAACGTTGTATTAATTGCTATTACCCATTTTAGATTATTATATATCAACAAGACCCAAAAAAAAATCTCTAATAAAAATTCAGTAACGGAGTAAATGGACTTTAAAAAAAAAATACAGCCATAGAATTGTTAATTCCACAAAGCTATCTAGCTAGCTAGCTAAATTTGCCAAAATAGTAACGTGTATCGTCTATTTCCAAGCCAACGTTTGGGCCTTAGTGGCTAAGCAGCTTAAGTACTGGTTCCCTGGAATCAAGCCCTAAATGCACCAGCGCAAACCACGGCTGTGAGCCCTGAGGGATGATGGGTAATAGCATCACCCAGGGTACTCCCAGCCACGTCACGTGACACAAACTACCATCGGCCAATCAGGTTAGAGGGGTCTGACTGTGTCATACAGCACAGTAACAGCACAGCTCAGCTGACTGAAAATCAACAGTTGACTTTTAATGAAGCCTGCAATAGTCATCAAAATACTGAACATCAATGGATCAGTACACTTGTCCCAGCCCTTGTGTGAAATACAACAGGGCCCAAAAGTCTGAGGACACTACCAAATCCTGGTTGTTTTCAATATTTATCAGGGAATAATTACGCAATTATGATACTCCAATCGCACACATATTCAGAAATACATTACTGAGAACAAGGGGATCTTGTCAGGACGGAACTGATTCCCAACACAGACACCGGACCTGAACCCAGCTACACATCTGCGGGACCAGCTGAAGAGGGAAAAGGCCAAACATTAAGTGACATCATCAGATGATCTATGGTTAGTATTGAGAAAGTTCTGGAGTGAAATGGAAGATGAGGTGTTTCACAAGCTGGTGGAATCAATGCCAAGCAGAGGGAAGGTGGTAAACAAGGCAAAAGGCGGACACACCAAGCACTAACAATTCTGGACCTTCATTAAATACCTACACACTTTATTTTTACTTAAATTATCAAAAGATAATGTATTCATGAATAAGAAGTATAAACAGGGTCATCATAATTGTATTAGCCCTTATTAAATGAGGAAAACAATCAGTTCTTGGTAGGGTCCTCAGACTTTTGTTCCTTGCTGTATAGATCCGAGAAAAAATGACAGTGAACTCCATGCAGTTAGAAAGAACCGTAGTGATACCAGGGAGCCATATGTTATTGGTTACCATGATGGCTACCGCCCAGTTTCTCTGGGATTAGAAAATGAACAGGAGGGATTATGGAATCGCAGAATTACGGATTTTCCAGGCATGCCAATCCACGGCCCAAAGCTCATGCTTTTGTTTCGGGATCACCATCAAAGAGCATGAATGAAGGTTCGTGAGGGTGTCATAGAAGCCTTATGATGCCTTATAATGCCACATTCACACTAACAGCACTTTGAAGGGGGAAGGTGGTTGTTTAAATGAGGGCTATGAGTGAATGATCAAAAACAGCGTTTAGAGTTCATCACCAGCAGCAAAAAAAAAAGTTTTAAAAACTAGCCATAATTGTAAAAATAAATACGTAAATAAAAAACTAAATAAATAAAATGATAAATGATGATAAAATACTTGCACAAAGAAGCACAGAGCAGTGGCATTAAAATATATATATATATAATATCAGAAACTCGGCTGTTGTAAAGTCTGGCCTTAAGGGAAGAGCCTACAGGGACAGGAAATAGGGGAAATCATGGGGCCCTGCTTGCTGAGGCCTCGTAGGACAGTGGGAGAATCGACCCAGCAAATTTCTGTTAGTGTGAATTTAGCAGTGAGGTCATATTTTCACCAGGGAAATGGGGGGAGGAGTATTTTTCTCCACCGACTGCCAGCGGTATTTGGAATGGGGGGGGGGGCACCTTCACCTTGCGCTTGGTCTGCGAGGGGCTGGGGGTCGGATCGGCCGTCGGGGGGGTGCTGGGGCTGGGGGGCGGGCCTGGAGGAGTCTGGGGGGGCGGGGCTGGGCGGGGCTCAGGCCTGACGCTATTGGTCGAGGCCCTGAGAGCCGCCTCCTCGTGCTGCTGGATCTGCTGCTGGATTAGAATGAGCTCTCCGAGCAGACCCTGCCGGGGGGGGGGGGGGGGGGGGGGGGGGGGGGGGAAACACACATCAAACAGTGGCCCCCCACCAACAAACACATGGAGCTGACGCCCCACAAAACAAAGGCCCAACAACAACAGCAACACACGGGCTGAAGAAAATATCCCATGAGCCTCTGGGCTCCATGTGATCGACCAGTGAGCAGAGAAAGAACAAGCAAGAGAGAGAGAGAGAATGAGCAACAGTGAGAGAAAGAGAAGAAAGAGAGAATGAAAGGGAGAGAGGGAGAAGAAGAAAGGGGGGCAGAGAGATGCTGAGAGAGGGATAGGGATCTGAAGTGAGGGAGGACAAGTAAGGGAGAGGGAGAAAGAAAGATAGAGATTGAGGGGAGGCAGTGACAGAGATGGAGAGAAAAATAGCAAACCCTAACCTAAACCCCAAACCCTTCACTATATAAAGCACATTATCTCAGTGCCTCCTGCTCTGTAGTCCACACAGCAGACCTCAGAGCACGGGGGGGGGGGGGGGGTACTGATCCCAACACCACCAGCATCTCTCAGCAAACAGGAGAGGTTCCATGCCCCGCACCTCACTCTCCCCAGACAAGACTAATCAATCACATCCTTTGTAAAAGCATCAAGGCCCATTTCCCATATGTCTTAACACATATTCACATTCAGGGATTCGATAGAAAACACATAAGGCCTCACTGACGCAAGCCAACTCCATGAGAAAAATTGCTGATTCTGCATGTGAAATTATCCGGGGGCAAAGCAGGCATTCTGCACAGGCCGAGTGGTTTCCCAGGGAAACGGCTGGAAACTGGGAAATCCACTGGAAAAATAAACCGTAAATTCAAAATTTAAAAAAAAAGAATTCGTTTTTAAAATTTTAAATATCTCTCACTTGGTTCCTGGTTCAAAATTGCTTATCTTTCCTTGTCATTTGCAATTAAGAAAGCTATCTGTCTTAAATACAATGGAGCAAAGCAGTATGGGATTGCTGGCTCTCTGTCACCAAAGTCTCTACGAAAGGACATTGATTCTTATCTGTATGCTTTTACAAAAAACAATAAAAATAAGCTATTTTAAAACGGAAACCTTAAGAGATAAATTTCAACATGAGCATTCTCTGTATTTTGAGTCGATTCTTTTCTCCAGTGGAGAAAAAAAAGCAGCAGTCCTCTTTAAAGCAGCAGGGGGCAGCAGCGAGCATAGCTTAGCCCAGTCCAGTACTGCATCCAGCCGTGTGTTGCTTTTTGTGGCCTAACAGCGAACAAGCATTAACAGACAAGATTCACAACAGCATTCACTGTACAGGGCAAGGACCACCTGAGCTCTTGACAGGCAGTGAGCTCTGAGGTACGGGCTCATTTTAAACGCTGACAACAGGAAGAGGAAGCAACCATGGAATGGAGATGAAATGAGAAGACGCGAGACACAGGAACACTGTGCAGGCACGGCACTGCTGCTCGCACAATATTTCCAGAACCCAAAATACATCCAGGTAAATGCAGATAAAAATTAGGGAGGAGACACAGGTAAGGCTCTTTGTGTCTCAGCCAGGGGAGACACAGGTAAGGCTCTCTTGTGTCTCAGCCAGGGGAGACACAGGTAAGGCTCGCTTGTGTCTCAGTTAGGGGACACACAGGTAAGGCTCTCTTGTGTCTCAGCCAGGGGAGACACAGGTAAGGCTCGTTTGTGTCTCAGTTAGGGGAGACACAGGTAAGGCTCGTTTGTGTCCCAGCCAGGGGAGACACAGGTAAGGCTCTCTTGTGTCTCAGCCAGGGGAGACACAGGTAAGGCTCGTTTGTATCTCAGCCAGGGGAGACACAGGTAAGGCTCGTTTGTGTCTCAGCCAGGGGACACACAGGTAAGGCTCACCTGTGTCTCAGCCAGGGGACACACAGGTAAGGCTCTCTTGTGTCTCAGCCAGGGGAGACACAGGTAAGGCTCGTTTGTGTCTCAGCCAGGGGAGACACAGGTAAGGCTCTCTTGTGTCTCAGCCAGGGGAGACACAGGTAAGGCTCGTTTGTGTCTCAGCCAGGGGAGACACAGGTAAGGCTCGTTTGTGTCTCAGCCAGGGGAGACACAGGTAAGGCTCGTTTGTGTCTCAGCCAGGGGACACACAGGTAAGGCTCGTTTGTGTCTCAGCCAGGGGAGACACAGGTAAGGCTCGCTTGGGGCTCAACCAGGGGACACACAGGTAAGGCTCACTTGTGTCTCAGCCAGGGGAGACACAGGTAAGGCTCGCTTGTGTCTCAGCCAGGGGAGACACAGGTAAGGCTTGCTTGTACATCAGCCAGGAGGAGACTCAGGTTAGGCCGACTTGCCCAAAAACTTGCCTTCTTGAACTGCTTGTCACTGCTCTCTGATCCCTGGCTGTCGGTGGCTTTGAAAGTGGTTTCGCCCATCGATTCTGAGAAAAAAACAAACACAAAAGGAAACACAGTATCTCAGAAACGCAATGCCGTTACCCCTCTTTAGCCCGTCTATGTCAACATGCAAAGATCTCCCATCAAAACGACACGGAAAGAACAGAAAACACAGGTAAAAGTATGTACATATTATCTGACACACTGGACATGCAGAATGCAGAAAGAGCAGGCCTTACAGCTACTTCCCAGGGACAAACGACACCACAGACAAACTCAAAAGCTTAGAAAATTTGTATTGTGCAACTCTGCTTTCTGAAAACTATGAGCTGTAAGGCAGGATAGCTCCCGTCTTCCTTGGCTGGATGAGTACAAAACTGCCACATGAACAAAGCTGGGGGCAGAATGTGTGATAATAAAAAGGTGACACATCAATATAATAATAATAATAATAATAATAATAATAATAATAATAATAATAATAATAAAGCCCTGCCTTTACTTGCATTTGGGCCAAAAGTGTCACAGAAAAATTATTACAGTAAACACAGTTGTTTCTTCTCCAAGCTTTTGAGCAATGACATGGCAGAATAAATAAATAAATAAAATGGCGTTCCTGAATCCCAACAGGACAGAATCTACACGGGAAAGGAGGAGAGAAATTCAGAGGAGCCAAATGCCAATGGACCAGAGAATGTGGGGAAACGTACAAAACAGCAAGACAGAGGAGAGACGACATTCATGGAAGGGATCAGGACAACAAAAATAATTTGTAGTTAAGACACCAGGAGGAAAGACGTGACTTGAATCAGTGATTAATGAGAATTTTCATAGTGTCACAAAATTTTGGAATTACTATGACCTTTACAGTAGTTTCCATTTTGAATAAAAACTTCCAATGTTTTGTCAATTAGTCCAATGTAATTTCAACAGATTAAACTATTACTACGGCCAATTAGAAGTGTTGGTTTGCGCATCTAATTTTACATACCTAAATTTACATCTGTCCGTATTACCTGCCGTACAAACACTGAATCTCATTTGACAAACTGTACTACGGTACTCTACTGCGGATGGTGTTGACAAACGACAGGACAGCTGGGGTAGAGACTGCACTGTAGCAAATAAGAACACTGATACTTCTCTATGAGCGGCATAGAAATTCAGTTACCCATACGCATTACAGTTCAGCTTGAACGCAAGTCACTGAGAGACCTATTTTATTCGGCTTTCCAGTCGCCCCTCTATTCTGAGTCCGCGTCATGGTAATGGGACATCCTCTGCCTGCGTGTGGGACAGCAGTGGGGAGGGGCGGGGGTGGGGTGTGCGAGTCGGGGCATGACTTGACCTTTGACCTTCGGAGAGTGCGTCAGGGAGAGAGGTTTCTGGTTGTGGGGATTACACACCTAACAACAGACGCAGACCAGAAGCTCCTGCGACTTCACTACCCACACCCACACCTGCGAAGAGTTGGCGGGAGGGAGGGGGGGGCAGGGGGGGTGGGAGGAGAACAAAAATCATAAGGTGGAAACAAAGGGAAAAAAATCTCATGGAGACAAACTGCCAGAGCGGGAAACGCTGCTGCCGCCCACAAAACGAACACGCTGCCCGTCAGAGACAGACACGGACCCTAACAGCACCCACCGCCTGCTGCCCGGGAGCGGGCACACACACATACGCACACGCACACGCACACACCCATATATGCACACACACACGCGCGGACGCGCGCGCACACGCACACACGCACGCACGCACGCACACACCCATATACGCACACACACGCGGACGCACGCGCGCACACACATACATACATACGCACACGCACACACCCATATACGCACACGCACACGCACACACACATATACGCACACGCACACGCACATATACGCACACGCACACGCACACACACATATACACACCCACACACCCATATACGCACACGCACACCCACACACCCATATACGCACACACACACGCACACACACATATACGCACACGCACACCCATATACGCACACACACACACGCGGGCGGACGCACGCGCGCACGCACGCACACACATACATATGCAAACACACACGCATGCGCACGCACACACACACACACACGCGCGCGCGCACACACAGACACACACACACACACCCACCCGCATGCACATACACACACAGATTTCACACCTGTGTCAAAAAAAACTGAGCAAATGCACTTTCCGATGGGACTCACAGGCTACTGATGACAGAGAGAGAGAGAGAGAGACTTCTGTCCTGTGTAAGATATTACTGTCCTGTGTAAGATATCTATGTCCCTGTGTAAGATATTTCTGTGCTGTGTACGATATTTCTGTGCTGCGTACAATATTTCTGTCCCTGTGTAAGATATTACTGTCCCTGTGTAAAATATTTCTGTCCTGTGTAAGATATTACTGTCCCTGTGTAAAATATTTCTGTCTGTGTAAGATATTAGTGTCCTGTGCAAGATGTCTGTTCTGTGTAAGTCACAGCAGAGACGCTAATTCATATAAAATGGAATCCACAGGACCTCAGTGTTCCGTACATTGTGTCTCGTGTCACCACAGCAACCAGAGGCATGCTGTTTTGTAAACGAGGATATTAGGGAGGTCTGGAGATTCAACAGCCCACTCACACAAGCTATCACAGTGGCTCATATTTAATACTATCACAATTTCCAGGGGTGTTCAGGCAGGATGGTTAACCTGCCAAAATCTGCCCCATAGATTTTCAGTTTGCCAAATTTAGGAAGGAATACCTTCTCAAAGTTAAAGGAATTTCCTTAATTCGTTCACAATTAATTCCCCCCTTTGAAAAAAAATGATAGCCGTTAGGTAAATCATTAAAGGAAAAAAATTTGCCTATACGAACACAATGTGAACAGATTATGTGCATGTGCTGTAAGGTTGGTGTGATTATGAGCATGCAGTCATGAAAGCATGATCAGCTGCAAGGGGAGCCATAACACAAGCTTCCCATCATAACCTTAAAGAGGAAAATGCATTCTGGGAACATGTGACCATAGATCAGACTCCACAGTTCACCCAGCAATGGCCATTCACCGTTAGTGAGCTCTGATTGGCTAGAAGCTTGGTTAGTACTCTGACGACAACTCGTTAATAGGACTGACTGAAAGGAGAGCGGAGTAGCTTTGCCTAAGCTCCGCCTCCCTCAGATAAAATGTGCTTAAGCCCCGCCTCCCTTAGAGGACACACGGAGGACCCACCGTTTGAGAGAAGGGTCTTCAGGAAGGTGAAGTTCTCGCCGATCTTCTCCAGGTCGGGCATCAGCTTGGCCAGCTCCTCGAGATCGGGCAGGGCGTTCGCAATCTTCTCTTCAGAAGGAGAGACAAACGAGAGAGCCGCTTCAGGCACACAGCTTCATTCGAGACCAGAGGTCAGCTGACATGGCAGTTCCCCAAGGGCCGATCGCCATGCCAACACACTGAACAGGTTAACTACTGAACTCTTTAATAATACAAAAAAGGGGGAAAAAAGTACAGCAAAAAGTACAGTTTTTTTCTACAAAAAACTACATTTTGGGCAAAGATATTGTGCTGCAGAATTCTTTTAGAGTTTCACCTGTGTGAAGGTGAAGGAGTCGCCACAGCCCTCTAAGCACGGCCCGCCCGGAGCGACAGTGCAGGAGCAGACCAGAGGGGACTTACCCAAGTCAAAATGCTCGTTGAGCTCCCAGACAAAGTCCGGCACCACCCAGGAGTATTCGCTCAGATCTGGCAACATGTCCTTCCACTCATCAAAGGTCTGACGAGAGAAAAACGCACAGAAAGCACAGGGCACTTCAAACCTGTCGCTTTTATGAACTAAGATGACAACAACAAAAAAGCCCATGCTAACCGCTACCAAAAGCATGGAAATTATGAATTGCAGTGAGAATTTTCGGGGGAGAAGTGCATCACACAAGCAAAAAATAAATAAACAACTTTAATAAATAAATCTACTTGCCACGTGAGGACCTGATTCAATCAATTACAGTGAGATGATCCCACATGCATCACTAAAAAGACCTGACCACAAAAGCAGCAACAGCACCGCCGTGTGGCGGACACAAGCCACCTCAACTCTCAGTCAACTAACTCCCACCGACGGTTGAAACCCAAGGGAAAGGTAAATCCAATTTGTAAAAAGAAAAAAAAGAAAATAATACAAATTCTCAGATGTCAGCTATAATTCTGGTGACAACATGCGGGCACTACAGGTCACCCTCTGCTTTGTCTCCTTGGTGCTGAGATGCAAGAAACCGACTCATGAAACAGGGCCCAGCTTGTATATTTTTGATAAAGTGTTAACCTTGTTTTGCAGCATTTATTACAGTGATACAGTGTGCAGGTGTCTTGGTGTCTCTTCTCCTTCACAAAAGGCTCTGTGGCCATTTTTAAAGTGTTTGGAATTCCTGCACACCCAGAACTCCGCAGCACAAGGCCGGTCTGTCTGCACAGTTCCACAGCTCCCAGCACACCCGCGTGGATAATCTGACCTTTCTCACAAATCCAGCCCCCGGTCAGCACCGCCACAGGCAGAGTTTTATCCGGCAGCGGAAGAAGGGGGGGGGGGGGGGGGCGGAGCCACGCGGGGCAGGAGAGTCCTCACGGCGAGCACGCTCTGTTTACATTCCCTTATCTCAGAGCTCACAGGGGGGCGGGGTCTTATACGCCATCACACTCTCCAAAAAATAACTCTTAACTCCGCCCATTTTATTCTGTGCTGGGTTCCGTAAACACTGAAGGTCAGCATTAGAGCAAGAGGCAGATTGAAAGTGACGCGGAGGTCAAAATTACCTTTATGGGGAGAAAAAGTGAGCCAGCCAAGCAGTACACTTTGGCGGGGGGGGGGGGGGGGGGGGGGGGCTGGGGGTTAGGTAAGCTTAAATGCACAGGCCTGGGCTAAGAGGGGGCCCACAGTCAGGCCAGGGGTACACACGTCTATTCCTAGAAGGCAGGTGGTGTTTACATTGGTTTCTGTTCCCGCCAATCATCAGTTATTCCGGCCGATTGGTCCAAACAGCCGTGCGCGTGAACCCCGTTTCTGTCCTGCACTGAACGACGCAAAGTGTGTGTTCCACGCAAGGACATCTGCAGCCCGCGGCTCGTGACTTTATCCAAAAACATCACATCAAATAAACAATCGGGCTCATTATGCAAGAGCAAAGGCAAGAGCAAAATCCCGAAACGGATTCGCAGTCAGTATCCTGTCGGGTAAAATTCCAACTTTATTTCCATTCAAAATCAATAATGTAAGGAACTTGACAAAAGCAACATCTGTATACCTATATGTGGATTACAGTAGAGGGAAAAAAGCTACAGACAATATAAAAAAAAGCAAATATACTAACAGCCAACGACAGGGCTGCCCAAGCCTGCTCCCTGAGATCAACTGTCAAGTAGGATTTCATTTCCACCCAAATCTGGCACACGCTATTCAACCAATCAGCTGCTTCAACGGGATCTCTTCTTGTTGTATGAGGAGTGCTCTGTCAGGGTTGGAGTGAAAACCTACAGGACGGTGGATCTTCAGGAACAGGGCTGGGCAGCCCTGCTCTAGCTGCTGAATGAGGTGTGCTTGGTTAAGGTTGGAGTGAAAACCTACAGGACAGTAGATCTGCAGGAACAGGGTTGGGCAGCCCTGGCCTAGGAGGTACTTCAGTCAAGAGACAATGATACTGTATGACAGATGAAGGACAGGTGAAGGGGGGGGTGGGGGTGGGCGTACCTTTTTGGCTGTGTACCCCCCTCCCACGGCGGAGCCCAGCAGGATGTAGCGCAGTTTGAGGAGGCGGGCGGCGAGCCGGGCCACCCAGAAGGAGCGCTGCTGCTGGTAGCTGTGGCCCCCCCCGGGGGGGACCCGGCGGGGCCGGAGGAGGGGCCGGGACAGGGAGCTGAAGTACCGGGCCGCGGTGCGGTGAGCGGGGCGCGGGGGGGCGGAGTAGCAGTGGTGCAGCGACCGGGACAGGGGGTGCAGCTTCTGCAGGGGCACCCGGAATCTGACGCCCATGCGGGGGGAGACCAGGTTCCTGCAGGCCACGCTGGGACAGGGATGGACAAGGAGGGCGGCAGCATCAGCACCGATCACCACAGGAGACGGCTACGTGGTTTTAAAATCGCTAGACTCCACACTTTTACGATCCAAAGAGTGACACTAACTTCTGCATTGTCACAACTCCGGTCCCAGAAGGCTGGTCTGCCTGCGGGTTTCTGTTCCAACCAGTTACCTTAGTTTCAGTTTTCTGACAGCTCTATAAAAACTATGCTGGTTCACTCCTGTGCTTGAGCACAGTAAAACATTCAGGATACACTCGCAGTCTGTGGTTGCACCTGGTGCTTATACAAATGCCAGCTCAACATATGGGTTGAGCTAATTAAATAATTAATGGCAGAAGTTGGCACAAAATCCCAAAACTGATAAGCCCTGGCTGTACACCCCTGGTTCACCTGGAATCACTTGCGCAGGCCTCTCTCTGGGTCTGCCCAAATAATGGTAAAATATACGCTGCAGAATGACACCAAGGTACTGCGGTCATATTTGCTTATCTGGACTTAGCTAGCAAGCAATATTATGGAAATAATATATCATTTAACTAAGTACACAGTTGATAACAATCCACAGCCAGGTGAACTTTGAAAACAAAATTAATTACAGCAGTCTAGAAAACTTTGTAAAATGTTTGAAACCAGCTGGCTACACCAATATCCTGTTTTCATGAGCATATATTGGAACGAGCAGATGTCTGTCAACTGCTATTTGTTTGATAATGGCTGGCAAAATTATTGGTGGTGGATGCAGAGCGGGTGTGTGCTGTCACTGAAACGGCAGCTGCGTTTTGCAGTGCTCCGTACGAGCCTCAATATTTCGTCAGTAACAGGAAGAACTGTAAATGTTAGCTAAACAGCTTCCCATTGGGTAAATAACTGATTGGGTCAGTCATAGGATCCACGCGGACCGTTATCCATTATTTGAAGTTTAACGTTAAATTTCTTAACAAATAGATATACTAGAGTGGAGGTTGTTCGCAAGATTAACCTAACTACCCCACTGTCCTCATGTCTCATTACAGGCATGCCAAAATCAGTAGCCAGCTCCCTAGCAAGCAATATTTATAGAATTCACTTACCAGGCAACTGCTGTTCCGGCTCGTAACATAATGTCACGAACAAGTCAGGATAAATATCAGTTTTTATTATACTTCCTTTTTCTGCTTCAATGCATTATTACATTTGTAACACATTAGCCGGCTACCTGTTTAGCTGGCTAACAAGGACACAGCAAATAACCGGATGACACATAGATGTTGTCAAGACAGAATCGTAGGGAATAAAAAAAACTCAACCACTGTTGTTACACTGCCATCTAGCGTTTCGTCGAGGAACAAGGGGCCTCTCGCTGGCGCTCCAAGTCCCCTGGAGCTCAGTGGCTCAGGACGCCATTGGTCAGAACTGACCAAGTGACTCCACTGACGCAGCAGCTTCGCGAAGTGGCTTTCTTCCTGTGTATTAAATCGATTTTATTACACAACTCAAGATGAGTTTTTCGTGAAATAGGTGATTATATCAAATTTTTTTGGGCCAGGATTACCAGTTTTCATTATTTTTTTAGCGTCGTAATTAACAAATGTTAGCTAGATAGCTGGTACTAGTAGTAGATGTAGGTAGCCACTCGAGCGGAATTGTGTACACGAAATGTTAGAACAAGATTTTTTTTATACCGTCTATGGTTATAACTAAGCTAGAATGTATCCTTCGACGTAGGGATAACATTTAAAAGGCAGCTAAACCATCACCCTGTCTGTTCGAGTGTGACGATGGCAGGGTAATTCCATTACATTAGCCAAAATGCAGTGACATTCATCACCCTACCTTGTTCAGTGAACGATTTACCATCATAGGAGAGTTGATACGGATGTTCTACATTAATGCATTTCAATAAATTATCTCACAAAATATGTCTAGTTCATTTGTTGGTGTTTTAATAGCTTTAATGACACATAAACAGCGAACGCACACGACCTGTGGATTTGTCATTTTAGTGGATTCAAGTCAGTGGGTCTGATAAATCAATTAGCAGTATTACCATTTCGACTGCCAGCTAAAAAATTCAGTGTTTTCAGTGTATGGTTTATAGTAACTTCACCTGTGCACAGTCTACAATTATATAGTTATATACACACGTCTATGGCCCAGAGCCGTAGAGCTTTATCTATCTACACAGACGGTGGTGGTTGATTGGCACATTAAAGTGACTGGGAAAAAAAAAAAACCTACGGTGACAGCTTAGTAGCAGCCACGCACGTTAAAAAGTGCGCAAACAAGGCTAGCTAATTTATTAAAAATTAGCCGCTTATTATAAATTAGCCGCTGTCGCTAGCTGCAAATTACTCGGCAGCCATTACACTGTGCAAGAGACAAGCTGACAACGTTGACGGTCACGTTGGCCAATCAGAGAATTAACTATGAGCCGTGGAAAACGCGCCGTTTGGAGAAGGAAGTTTTCCTGGTTCTAGTTCTCACGTAGTTCATAATAGACTTGTAGTTCATTGAGTTCATTGATTGACACACACAACCCACCCGTAGAAGTAAAAGTTCACAGCTACAACGACTGCATTGTGGGGCCTGCAGTACAAAATATAAATAATGCGAGTTCACCAAGTTCGTGCTTAAAGTCTTCATATTTAAATAAAAGGTTAAAAAAAACCGCATGCATTAATATCCAATATAGGATGGATAAAAGAATGTGGTGTTTCTTGTCCAGCGATAGATATGGCGTGTGGTACACTTTCTCTCTCTCTCACTATTTAATTACTAGCTAATTTACTGCCGGAGGGTGGCGCAATGTGAATGTCTAATTATGGGTAATTGATACGGTTAAGCAGAACTACAACCCCGATAGACCTTACAAAAATGCTACGTCTAAGCAACGTTGCAATGTAAATGCAACGTAACGTCTGAAGGCTACAACAGCTCATAACGTGCATCTCTCTCTCTCTCTCTCTCTCTCTCTCTCTCTCTCTCTCTCTCTCTCTCTCTCTCTCTCTCTCTCTCTCTCTCTCTCTCTCTCTCTCAATAAACGAGAATAAAGAAAAAGAAAACGAATGAATAACTCATATTAGTTACAATAAATAATAAATGACAATGAAGACTACATTGAAACTGTGTGCGCATGTAGGCTACATTATGACATGCACTTTTGTACGTCGTCTGGATAAAAGCGTCTGCTAAATAAATGTAATGTAAAGGTAATAATAACGTGAGTGATCAGCTGTTTTAAACTGCCGGGATGCAGCGATATTGGAGCTTCAATATCGGACCTTAACAGTCGATCTTAATTAAACATTATGTTTTAAGCGTCCATGTATATATGATTAAATAATATTACATTTACATTGGTACATAGTGGTACATAGTCAACTTATTGTTAAGAAAAATGAAACCATTTTTAAAATATTTTTTTATGAGCAGCGAAGCATAACTGAACTGAACTGCTTCTGCCAACATTGTGGTTATGAAACTGTCGCCTACATTTTGCTGAGATATATTATTTGGTAACGTCATTCACAGAGATCCTCCTGATTAGACGGAAAGGGGGAACAATTATGAAAGTCTATTGTATAAGAGTCACAGTAACTATCTGCGCATCCCTCGCTCTTGTCTCTGCTTTACCTCATCTACGACGTCACATGGTGCTTTCCCGACTGTGCAGTGGGTGTGTCTTAAGCCATAGGGTTTCATTCATAAATACGTTTAGCTTTTAAATCAAAATTAAGGTGTTCGGAGAAGGTTGGGTGCCATTGGTTTCTGACTAAATATCCCTGCATGGACCACATGAATTACAATTAGGTGAGTCTTCCCCCAGTCAAGTTATTTTTGGGCTGTACGGATAGATCCGTTGTGCATCATTGAAGAATGCATTGTCTTGCGTTTTGGCATCATCTGAAGTTGCCGACGAAAACTGCATTTCGAAAAATGAACGTTGCATGTGCGTGTTTACCCTTATCCTTTCTCCGACATCCTCGGCAGTTAGGGAGGCGACAAACTGATGCTCTGCGGTATACTGAAAAGAATGTCGTTAGCAGCTAACGTGGAAAAGCTAGCAATAGGAATTAAGTGGCGAAGATGGTGGGTCAGTCAAGAATTCAGAAAAAAAAAATCTCATAAAGGGGAAGACATGTAGCCAAGTTTAGGGTGAACCGTATAGCTATTGTTCATAATTGCATATTTCATCAATGTAAATATATTTCTTCAGCTGTAACTTGGTCGTTCATTAGGATATGCCAGTGCTTAGCTATTTCTAATTGCACCGGGACGGGGTCCGCATCGAATTATGTGAAATTGAGGAATGTAATAGCCTATCGGAAGGAATAGCCTATTGGCCGGACATTGGGGAGCCATCATCGCAAAGTCTGCCTGTTTTCATGCTTTCATCTCGCGCACACTAGTCTAAGAAAACGTATCGATTTTTGAAAACGCAATGTTTAGTAGCTAAAAATGGGCGCTGACACTTGTTCCATGCGGTATATGGCGGCTGTTTGATATCACGGCGCTTACCTCTGGGTTGCCAAATATAATCGTTTATTTTATGTAAAAAAAAAAAAGAAAAAAGAAAAAAAAGAAAAAGAAACATTTTTTACAGCTCTTGCTCTAAAATGAAATTATAGGCTACGTGGTAAACTGATACCACCTTACTTATGAACGTATGATAAGAAATAAAATGGGTGACCACAATAATAATAGGTAAATGATTTGCAAATTGATATAATTTGCAACTGTGTAAAACAGTTACCGCCCGTTTCGTTAAACGAATGCAGGAATTATTGCAGTCTAACCAGGAAGCTATTCCATTTCAGATGCAGTGACAGATCTCTCTTACACACGCATACACACGCGCACACTTATCTTATAGCGATGTATTCATTTTAAACGTTCAGAAACGGTCGGCCAATGTCTTGCAATGTCTTGCGTGCATGCGAGGATAAAACGGACTGAGGAATGTGGCTGATCTGGGGCACGAGGGGAAAAGGCAGATGTGAGATTGGGGAGGATCAGGGGGAATTACCGAGAAAGTCGTCGCTTGAATTTACTGCCGTCGCTGTGTTACAAAGGGCGGTTCGGGAACTTGGGGATACGAACGCGCATTATGACTTGTTAAAGGCTCGCGCATTAAGCGCCTTATTAACTAATAGCCTATCATAAGATGTGCTGCAGGTTAGCTATCCCGTTACGGCACTTTTAGGACCAGAATAATTTGCCATCTGCAACAGAGGCCGTCCGAGCTTTAAGAATATGAATTCACTTTTTTGGTATGGCGAATGTACAGTACGCTGAAATGTGAAGGCATTATGTTTGGATGGCGCATAGCTTAGTGTGTTGCATGTATTTGTTTCAAATGTGCTTGCTAGCCTACCACATAATTCCTTTGCCGTGTAAAATGTAATCGGCTGATTACTTTCATCCGGAAACTCAGCTTCAGAGCTTTTGGTTAGCCTACAGCAATGACCTAAATCATACGAACCCCCTTTTTTAAATGTGGATCATTCATCTACATTTTCAGATACAGTCTAGTTCACTTCATGCAACAGTTATGTAATCCACTGGTGGGGAAAAACCTTTCTCGAACCCAGAATGTTTTTTTTTTCTCGTTTTTTTTGTTTTTTTACAATTGTGATTAGACTATTAATTACAAATTAATTTACTGTGCGAGCCTTCGTAAGTCTTTACGACTTTGGGACTGGTTCCGTTAAATTCTACGGTTGGATATGGTGGTCGTCTATGAAAACTGAAAGCCACAATATGTGAAACACACACTTACGTAACTGGATCCAAATTATTTCAGAGAATCACGTGGGGTGATGTTATCAAATTATGTGGGGCTGGATCACTGGAATTTGATAATAATAAAAAAAATCAAATAATGATGTCAGCACAATTTGAATAACTCCCCCAAACCGGAATGGCATAAGATTGGCCGTCCCATGTCACATGGGAACACCAGTCAGCTGAATGAAAGGTGGATTTCTTTCTGCATGTGGGTTAGATACCCTCTGATGTACTGCCGGTGTACGTTTACGCACTGATTTTCCTGCCACTATATGTTTGGAAAAGCTCACAGTTGATATGCCATCAAACAAATGGGCTTTTGTCCCCATCACTGTAATGTAGACTACAACTGGCCGGGGAAGGGGGATCCCATATTGGGGGATCAACTAAGTAAAAGCAATCAAATTTCGGAGGTCGAATACACTTGACATAGATTTGTGGTCAACGAGCTGCTTGGAAATTGTAGTAAACGATTCTGATATGTAGTGGCCCAGTGTATAGGGGGTTGCCTATCAGAGATGTAGGGAGTGAGCAGGCAGGTCTCGTAGATTCTGGATTTTGGAACTGTCAGCCACCCGAAAGACAGATGACACTTCCTGTGAGGGATTCCATTTACATTGTCATAGCAGTTTCAAAGATACTTTTGCTGAGTAGGCTTCTATCTTTGCAAACGGTTGCACATGAGTTACTTTTTGCTCAAGGATTTTGAAAAGTTTTTAAGAACAGCAAAAAAAAAAAAAATATATATATATATTTGGAACCGGGGTCTTGCAAACGGAGGGCTATGTAGCACAGAAACATGTAATCTCTAACTGATTCCACGACGCGGATAAGTAATTCAGCCATTGGCCTCCGTGATAGTGTCTTTAGGTTTGTAAGGGACACTCCCCCTACACAAATAAGAGTAATGCTGCAGATATCCTTGGCTGTGATTTATAGACTCAGACTTTGTAGTGTGCGTTTGTTTGGAATGTATGTTTTCGTGGAAAATAATTCGCGGAAATAAGCGCAGGGAAACTATTCCTTCGAGTTTCCGTGGCGAGACGGTATTGCGGAGGGTAATGGGCTGTAGCTGGCTGCAGTCGGCCAAGTTCCTCTGCAGAGCCCGGGCGAGGCGAGCCCGCGTGCAGACGACGAAATCGCGGGCGCGAGGAGACCAGAGGCAGGCAGGGGGAGCGCGGGGAGAGAGCCGCGGGTTGTGCAGGGAAACCGCACGTCACGCGCATGGCTCACAGCCGCCTCTCAGGGTAAGAGCCGGCAGTCCAGCACCGGCGAGGGGGGACAGGGGGATGGGGGGGGGGGGGGGAGTGCGGGGGTGTCCTGTGTATAATTCTGCATGATGCGAGCATGCTGTTCAGCTGCTGTTTGAGTGGAGCTGGCTCTGGGAGGGGAGAGAGAGCGAGAGGGAGGGAGGGTGAGGGAGAGAGAGAGAGAGAGAGAGAGAGTGCTAGGTGTGGGAAGATGATGATGCTGCGTTTCACAGCCACCATCCCTGCAAGGCCCCTTTGCTGCTGGAACTGTGGACCGGCTTTTTGGGAATAGGAGCGTTGTTCGGGAGGTTGTTCGGGGGGGGAAGGGGACTGGGTGTGTACGGAGGCAGGGAGGGAGGGGGGGGGGGGGCTTACATCGCTGCAGTCAGCGCTGAGAGGGCCTATCGCTGCCGTTGCTGGATGCTGAAGACTGCGCCGCGGTAGAAGCGTGAGTGTTTCTGCAGCGCCCTGCTCATCCCTGGGAGCCTAGCTGCTCATTTTCTGCACGTCAGTGGGAGATACAGGCTAGAGACTCAAGTCTGGTTTTTACTGTGGCCGACTGTACATGCTGTTCTACCCCAACGACTGTGATTTAGACCTGTGGAAGGAAGGGGGAATAGGGTTTATTCCAATGCTTGGGGGGGGGGGGGGGGTACAGGTGGGTGGGTGGGGGGGGGGGGGGGGGGGGGGGGGGGGGGGGGGGTACAGGTAGAGATCGACGGACGACGACTCAGATTCTTCTGCGTCGCTACGGCTACTCTTTAATGTCCTGTCCCTTTCTCCCCCTTCAGGGGGACGCTCACGCTCGCCTGGACCATGAGCAATGAGTCTACCGTATGGAAAAACCTAACCGAAAACACCACCGTGAGTACACCCGCCTCTCCTTCCTCTTCCTGTTTCTAGAGCCGGCTGCCTTTCCCTCTCCAAGCAGTTCCCGCCTGCTACGAGCCTGATCGTCTGCACTTCGGGTGCTGAAATCAACACCGTGAATAAACGAGACAAATGTACCCCTGACGAAGACCGACATTAAACCAATGGCACTGTTATTGTATTTTCATGTGGTTTAGAGATCCTGTGGTGAGGGGCTGTAATGAACCTTACTGCTTCCGTGTGTGAGTGACAGGTCAAAGCGTGTTCCATTCAGAGCTCTCCTGGGTGAACGATGCCAACGATTGCTGGCGGTTGTTTTTAAAAAAAAATGTATTTATTTTTTTAAAATTCCACCCGATTTTTCTTTTTCGGGGAAAAACGAAAAAAACGTCTCTCTTTTTTCCGAATGCCTGATTGGTTGCTAGGCCGTTCCACTCCTGCAACATTCCATTGTGCAGGAGCGCAGATTAGCGCGGGTGTGTTCCGACGCACGCGAGCGGCCAGCTGTGCATTCCACAGCCTGAGCCGCGCACTGCGCAGACTGCGCTTGTGGTCTCTAGTGCGCCAGGACAAATGGCAAACGAAATAACAAATGGACTGCATTTATATAGCGCTTTTATCCAAAGCGCTTTACAATTGTTGCCTCTCATTCGCCAGAGCAGTCAGGGGTTAGGTGTCTTGCTCAGGGACACTTCGACACGCCCAGGGCGGGGATCGAACCGGCAACCCTCCGACTGCCAGACAACTGCTCTTACCTCCTGAGCTATGTCGCCCCAGGAGGTGCCGGCAGTAACCCTGCTGAATGAAAACCTCCCTCCCCTGGGTGATGTCATAACCCACCTCCCAGTGAGATGGCTGGCCCCAGTCAGCAGCGACACGGTCAGGGTTCGATTCTGGGCCGTGGAGTTCAGGGCCAGTGCGTTGGCTGTGGGCTGTGTACAGCGCCTGATGGCCACAGTGCTGCGGTTTGAGTGCTTTGTGTTTCCGCGCTTCTTTCTTCTAAAGGTGGTGGGCCTCTGTGTCGGCCTCTCGGGTGCGCTGTGTCCCTAGACCCTCTGAGGCCATTCCACCGAGAACCCCAAAAACCGCTCTCCCCTTCCCTCCAAGAGCATGTCACTGAGAACCCCAAAAACCACCCTCCCCTTCCCTCCAATGGGATCTCATTAAGAGCTCCAACAACCACCCTCCCCTTCCCTCCAAGAGCATGTCACTGAGAACCCCAAAAACCACCCTCCCCTTCCCTCCAAGAGCATGTCACTGAGAACCCCAAAAAGCTCCTCCCTCCCCTTCCCTCCAATGGGATCTCATTAAGAGCTCCGACAACCACCCTCCCGTTCCCTCCAAGAGCATGTCACTGAGAACCCCAAAACCTGCTCTGCCCTTCCCTCCAATGGGATCTCATTAAGAGCTCCGACAACCACCCTCCCCTTCCCTCCAAGAGCATGTCACTGAGAACCCCAAAAACCACCCTCCCCTTCCCCCCGGGATGTCTGTCACATTCAGGTGATTTCCACTGTGTGGGTTTTTTTTTTCTTTTTTTTCCCCCCCCACAAGCGAGGTATGGCTACAGTAGACTTGGCTAGCTTACTAAACAAAAATACTGAGGTTTGCGTTATTACCTACTATCATAGATAGCACTTAATTGGCGTATCCCTGGAAACCATGACAATATATTTTCATCTGCATTTTGTGTGGCTTTCAAAAGTAACCTGAAAACGTCAATCAAAAATAATCTCAGAAAAGGTATAAATACCTACCCTTGGTTATGAAACTGGCGTACGTCATTTTCTCTTGCTGCGGATGTGGAGTTTACGGGTGTTCAAGTCTGTGTCAATGAAGGCATTCATGCGCGATGTGTTGTTGTTACCGATCAATAGCTGACAATTACCAAATATACAAATACAGTGCTGCAGGCGTCAGGACTTGGCAACTCCGAAAGGTGTTATGAATGAAGTAGGAATGAATGATTTGGTGAAAACGAGCGCTCAGTTGGTTCATCTGTCATGATGGTACTGTGAATAAGGGGAGCTGGAGGTTAATTTCCACTTCCAGGTGGGCAGTGATGTAAGTCCCGCTCTATTCTATTGTGTTCCTTTTGTCTGCCGAGTCGGATGCGTTGGGTCAACAGACAACAGATGGCCACAGTGTTCCACCTGGCGTGTGTGTGTGTGTTTGTGCGTGTGTGTGTGTGAGTGTGTATATATGTGTGTGTGTGTGCGTGCGTGTATGTGTGTATGCGTGCGTGCGTGCGTGTGTCTATGTGTGTATGTGTGAGTGTGTCTATGTGTGTGTGTGTGTGTGTGTATGTGTGTGTATGAGTGTGTATGTGTGTGTGCGTGTATGTGTGTATGCATGTGTGTGTGTGCGTGCATGTGGGTTTGTGTGTACCTGTGTATGTGTATGTGTGTGCGTCGATGTATGTGTGTGTGTGCGTGTATGCGTGTATGTGTACGTGTGTGTGTGTGTGTGTGTGCGCGTGCGTGCGCTTGTGTGTGCGTGTGTGCGTATGTGTGCATGCGTGCGTGTGTGTGCGTGTGCGTGCGTGCGTGTATGTGTACGTGTGTGTGTGTGTGTGTGCGTGTATGCGTGTATGTGTACGTGTGTGCGTGTGCGTGCGCTTGTGTGTGTGCGTGCGTGCGTGTGTGCGTGCGTGCGTGTGTGTGCGTGTGCGTGCGTGTGTGCGTGTGTGTGTGCGTGTACGTGTGCGTGTGCGTGTGCGTGCGTGCGTGTGTGTGTGTACGTGTGCGTGTGCGTGCGTGCGTGCGTGTGTGTGTACGTGTGGGTGTGCGTGTGTGTGCGTGTGCGTGCGTGCGTGTGTGCGTGTGTGTGTGCGTGTGCATGTGTGTGTTGATGACTCTTTAGCTTCTCTCTGTCTCAGGTCTGAGGTCTCGGGTGCAAGCAGGTTAATGACAGGGCAGGGGCCCGGCAGCTGAACCT